>JARFJB010001976.1:4225000-4332500 GCA_036346205.1 Vesta saturnalis
CCTACATTAAAGTTAGCAACTAAAACTTTATTTTTATAACGCAAAATGCACAAAATTTTATTTTGAAAATAACATTAGGTATGACATTTTACCAGCACGGTCGCTTTTAAAATGGCACACCTATTGATGGTAAAATGGCATACCTCAACTTGCACAAACACAATAGGTAGGTACCTACTTAATTGATACAGACATCACACGTGGATGCTGCCATCATCTACAGGCACCGAAACCTTTTGAAACAAGTCACGTTTGGACCTTCTTGCCTTTTCAGCCCTTTGTTTGCGAGTAATTGCACATTTCTTTTGCTCGGCATTATCTTTTAAGCTCTTCTAAATTAGGTGTTGTCAAAATACAGGAAGTTGCTTTCTTCTTTTAACTTCTGTAGCTACCGGAACAGGAGATATTTCCTGTAAAGTACCTTTTTTCTTCAAGTCTTCACGTTTATTGTTTTCATTTTCTACCTCTGTCTTATCCGGGTTTTTGCGTAGTTGAATAATAACATTTTCCAGAATGTTTATGCTTGGAGTCTCCTGATGGTCTTGAGGATTTTTGTTATTCTCTTTGTTTTGTGTAGTGATTGTAGTCCAAGTCCCAGCATCTTTAGTGCAAGAAGATGAAGGTGTCTCACCAAAATTATCATTCTGAATTGCAACATTTGTTGTTTCAGCTGTTTCGAAAAACTCATCAGGAAATATGTCAGTATTAAGTGGCTGACTCCCGGTCTTTAAAAAACCACTAATTTCGTTTCGAGTTGTCGCAGCTTTTCCATAAGCATTAGAAAACAGTTCGCTAATCTGGTATTGAGTCATGACTCTCTCAGAATGATTTTTAAGCCATGTTGAACACTTTTGATTATAAAATGTTTTAAGCGGGTACAAAAATGAAACATCCAATGGTTGAATGTGGTAATATGTCCATCCAAAAGCAGTAGTACTTTAGACTCGTTGGTGGCACCAACAAAACGCTGCAAATGTTTTAGTTTCGGAGGTCATCCCGCCGGTTTCATGAAATAATCCCAAACTGCCTGGCGACAAAACATTCAATAACTCGTTTTTTCTGCTTTTACGGGAGAAAATGAGTGTTGGAGGCACAAAATTTATGTTGACCTCTTTCAGCAGCTGTTACGGATCCTACCTGCTGTCTTCCTATTCTAGCCAATATTTTTGGAGGTTCTTGTACAGTAAATAAACCACTTTGATCTACGTTGTAAATTCGGTAAGGGTCGTTTGATTCCTGTTTTAAAATGGATTCCAATGTATCAAAAAAAATTTGAATTATTGGCCTATTAAAAGTCATGGCCCTTGCAGCAGAAACCGGTTCGGGTTGACGTAAGGATATCTCTGGGTGCCTCTTTCTAAATGCCCGTAGCTACTCCCTGCCATCACTTCCGTCCTTAAATCTGTTGGGAATACCATTTTTAATGGCAAATTGATACGCAAGTTTCTTTATTTCAGTGGTTGTAAAACCAAACAATCGCGATTCCAGTAAAACTATGTGGTTCACAAGTTGTTCTTCAAATGCTTCATTAAATGTTGTTGCAAATCGACCTAGAACCTTAGTGCTGCTCTCTTGTTTACATCATTAGCGCACCTTCTTAATGTTTGTGGAAGGTTAAATGCTCGTGCTGCCTTTAACCAACCCATTTCGCCACTCTGCACTGCAGTAATAGCATTATCCATTGCAACCTCATCTCACGATTGTCGTTACATCTTCCTTTTATAATTTCCAACCGTCTTATTATGGTAACTCCATGAGAGTACAACCGCTATGATGGTTTTCTGTTAGATATTTTATAGCAGGCGGGTAAAATGGCATAGGTACTCCATTTTACCAGCGCAGTTGCTATGCCATTTTATCTGCACTGATGAAATATAAATTTTCTTACCTCAATTTTGGCAAAAGTATAACTATCGATAAAAATTTTAGCTCTCAACTTTGGACTATAAGCACTCTTATTTGACCTAACGTATTAGTACCGAAAATTACATTTGTATGCAGGTCAGCCATAAACTTTTAGAGCACTAATTTACCATTTTACTAGGTTATGTTTCTTAGCATGGTGACAAACCTTTTCTAGTGAAGTCATTTTGAAACACGCATTTTGTACTGCACTTTACGCTATTCTCAAGTAGGTGGCTATCATACTTAACAAAATAATTGATCTATGTCATTTTAAACGCTATGCCATTTTAGTACACTTTCCCCTATGTAGGTACGTTTACATCTTTGAAATATGCAGCTGTTTTAAAAATATTAGATAAAAAACAAAAAACAGTCCCCGATAACCCGCCGCCCCATCACCGCGACAAACACACACACATACACACGGACGGAAATGTCTGTTCTTTCTAGGTTTAGTTTCGTTAAATGAATACAGGGCTGACCTAACCTTACTTTTATATTCTTCGATTTCTAGCTATTTCTTCGACTAGGGTACTTTGGGAATATACCTCAGTGTTATCATATAATTAAACACGTTGAGCCCCGTGGCATCAATGCGATGCCTCACCAGCAGCTGACCTTGGGTCTGCGAGGTACTAGCCACGTAACTGAGATATATTTCGGACAGCGTGAATATGTCTGATACCCACGGTGTAATGTTAACTATATGGGATCTTTATATACTATAAAAGCATTCACCATTGCGCAACCAAACATTAATTCCATCGCTAATTTGCGGTACCATTTGGCACCTCTTCTCAAACAATGAGAGTATGCTTTCATTTGATCTGACAAGTCTATAAAACTCTTCGACTCATTATAATCAACAACTGCCACTGGTTTTTCTATATCGATTAGGCTTATAAATGACCGGCCTTAACTTCTCACATACAGTCCCTTGAGCATAAAAGGATGGTTTCAGTTCTTTCTTTGTATTATCGTTATTACAACGGCTATTGTGCTGCTGAATTATATTCTTTGATACCATCTCGGGCTATCTTTGCGAGAAACACTCGGTTCGCCCATTCACATCATCAGTATGCAGTACAAATCTCCACTTGTCGTACCAAACGGGCGCAATCCACATTTTTCTACACGGATTCTAAACTCTGGAATGATCTCTCTAGTTGCTGTTTTCCTCTCACTTATGATATGAGAAAATTTAAGGTAGCTGTTCATAGGCATCTATTGGCAATTCATTATCCCTCTATCCATCCTCCTAAGTGTTCCTGAGTGCTTTAGCACGATAGGCCAAATTTAGCCTGTTCAGGTCCACAATCATAAAAAAAAAATATATATCATTACCTCTTTGTCTGACTTTCTTCGTTTTATCTGTATGCTTCGTAGTGAGCATCAGCATATCTCTGGCGTCAAGCCACTTCAACATTACAATTCCAGTATTACTTTCCCTGGCAAAAACCTCACCTTTCTTCAATTTTTTCTTTACTACTTCAGTACAGTTCATCTTACGATTTGACCGAATTGTTCCAACCAGGTAAGCTTTACCCTTTAGTAGTTCATGTGCGAGAGCTACGCTTGTGTAATAATTGTCCGTAAACAATGTTCGACCATGATCTAACAAGAGACATGAGAGAGATGCATTGCCACCTTGTTGAGTATCCTTTCCGCAATAAATTTTCAAGTTATATGTATAACCATTTTGGATACAAAGTTTATACAGTGTAATGCCGAATTTATTCCGCTTATTCTTGATATATTGCTTGAATTTCAAGCGACCACAAAACGGCACCATGGTTTCGTCAATGCATATATTATTTCCTGGATTTACAATACACTGGAATCGTTGAATAAGTTGCTGAACTAACGGTGTTATTTTATGAAGTCTGTCAAACTCCTTGTCCTGATTGTCGAATGTTGCGTTATTATTGAAATGAAGCATTGCCAGCAACTATTCAAAGCAATTTCTTGTCATAACTTTTATGATATTTCGAACAAAAAATTTTTGCTCCAATAATCCCGTAACTGTGGCAGTTTTAGTAATCTTGTCCAGATAATTATTCCAAAAAATTTTTTCATCTCCTATGTGAGATATTATTTCATCTGTCAAAAAGAGCATAAAAAATTCGCAATGTTCATGTTTATATAAATTATAGTATAATGGCTTGATTCCAACATCGCCCACTTCAAGATCAAACGTTTTCAAACTGGTCGCCACTGTATATCTGTAACATTGACATCATCTTCTAACTCAGAGTTTTCCGATTCTATTGCAAATGTGGAAATAACTTCCTCAATTGTTTCTCTAATATGGCACTCCTGTAGAGGAAATACACCATCATACAAATGCACAAATGGAAGAATATGGTTGTCTTACCTGACTAGATGCATCGTCTAAATCAATTTGTTGTTGAATACCACTAGATTCTCCTTCTGACATATTCAAAATGCCAGAGTCACGCAGTTTTGTCTTTCTCACTACACTTTTTCAATCTCACATTTCTTTGTTAGAAATTTTGGACTGCTTTTTTTTACTAGAATTGCAAGTGGTGAATGAGACGAGTCACTGTCACTTCGTTCATATTCATCAGATGAGGCATCATCTGCGTATAGTTCAGGCTCATCCGGATCTATTGCTTCTTCGTCGGACATAATTTCTGTCCATAAGCTCTGCAACTTTTCTTGATCTTTTACATAAGAGTCCATTATACCTAATACTCAGCACTTCTCACATGCATATAGCACACTAAACAGTGTAATAGCAATAGTACATTCGTAAACGACGATATAGCAGACAAGATTCGACCGGATTTTCTGAGTCATCACACTGATGCCTTGCAGTCCACAGAGAACATGTTTGCTTTTCAGACCGCGTGGTATCAATGTGATACCTCTATACTTTTTTTGGAAATTTTAAAAATTAGAAAGCGAAACACTTACTTTTATGAAAGAATTAAAAGTATCACAGGGTTCCGCATATACTGAACCAATTGAATTGGTTAAATATGGATATTTGGTGGTTTTACACTGCACATGTTTATTTCACAATGATATAAATAACAAGATTGCTACTGTATTTATATAATAAGATTAAATTTAGGTGTGAGGCGTATTCACTAAACATTGAGCACAAAAATGTCACACCTCCTTTGCACCATACTGCTATATATGAAAAATCTTACTACATTTCTAAAATTTATAACGAATTGTCTAATAATATAAAATCATTACCACTAAATTGCTTCAAACAAGAATTACGTCACTTGTAAATAAATATGTTATGTAGGTACTATTGCTCGACGATATAACATTAAGTTTTGCTACATATAACCTTTATCAGTTAAAAATTATTTACCTTATAATATTGCTGAAATACTTTTATTGCTAATTATGCTTTATTAATGTAAGAAATTTGTATTGGGTTAAGTGTAAGCGTAGATGTTATTATAACTTCTGAACTTCCCCAATTGATACGGAAGTTTAATTTTCAGTAGTAACACGAGTGCTTTGATTATTATCGATATTTACGATTGAAACCAAGTTGAAAATTCGAGAGCGTAGTATGAGTTGAAATTTTTATTACGCTGTTTTCATGAGTCATCTTTTCAACTATTAATCAAATCACACGTTGTATTTGACTAGAGAATATAATGACTGAAATAATTTTTTTATTTCAATCATTTCTTAACACTTTTACTGCCAATCACACGCTAGCACGTGATACAGTACTTTAGTCAAGAGCCGATCACGCTCTAGGGCATGTTGCGCTCAACTTAAATTAAATGGTGCTAATATATATTGGCATTTGTGATACACATGCATAGCTGTAGAGGCATTTTGTGAACACTATAGAAAATACAATTATGCGTGCGGTTTTGAATTATTTGGTCAGATTCATTCGTAGCGACTGCGATTGTAGAGGCACTGTGCACTTGTTATACACAATGTAATGTGAACAGTTTGAAATATTACTTTAGTGTAGCATTAGATTTAAGACACTGTGGTTACATAGACGCTTCCTTATATTTGTGGATAATATATTTACGTGTAGTTTTTTTTAGCAGCTGTGGTTGTAGATGCGTTATGCGAGCTTTATAATAGAAAAAGTATTCGGCTCCCAGCGAAAGTGTTAACCAACGTATATTGGTCAATGCTGACAAATTCATTTTCTTAGGGATGGACCACAATAAATTAGTATCCCTGTAATAGACACTTTACTAAGGACAGTTTGCAACTTCTAATTTGCAATATCATTGGCTAAAATGACCACGTGATTTATTGAATTATATTCTCATTTTCATAACGTATTAATCATGAATACTCATTCGTTTTATGTGATTATTGGTGTAAAATTATACTTTCGTTTTCAATAAAAGCTATTATTATTATATTTGATTTTAATAACGATATAATATAATCAAACATTCCTACACTATAGTGCAATATATAACACAAACAAATTACAAAAGTTAAACTTGTTAATAACAAAATATATATATATATAAATTTTTTACAAATATTAATATAATAAATAGGATATAAATATATAAAAATGCAAGGCCGTTTTCAATATCTTCTAAAATACAAGCTGCCAACTTGCATTGAATCTATGAGTAATCGTAAATTTTTTTGTGATTGCTTTTCTACTTGCTTCAGACATCATTTTACAAGAATGAGTTTGTTATTGCATTTTCGTAGCTAACTTCATCAGTATCACCATTTGTGGTAAGATCACTTATATCGGGTGAAACTTCTTTACTATCGCCAATAGATGTATTTCCTAAAATCGGAAGACCGATTATTAAACGAATCGTGTCAGTTAGATGTTCTGCATCGACAATCTGATTATACATCCCTTCTGCTTTACTTATAATAGCAGCTATATCGATATTCCCAGATAAATCATTTATATGCTAAAAAAAATTATTCAATACAACTTCACAACCCACAAAATCTATTTTTACTTTTAAAATTTCAGTAAATCCATAATTATTTTCCATTAATATATTTTTTTCCGTATCAAGAATTGCGACACAAATCAATAAATGAAAATTTTGGCATGGTAAATCAGTCCATAAAACTTCCCATAATCTCATTACATCTAATTGAGACAATTCACGCTTGAACCACACAAGTAGCCAACGGAAACAGAAGAACATATTAGCAGAATCGTGTTTATATAAGTAATTGGCGAATTCAGGATCGTAAAATGCAGTTAAGGTGTGTAAGTGTTGTAATTGTTCTTTCATACCTGCCTGATCCATGTCAAAATTCGAGCTCTAAAATTTTAGTGTTATCGTGATTAATAAAGTAAATTAATACGTACGACTTTATTCATGAATCCGACAAAACACCAGAATGCTTCTACTTCATTATCCATTAAAAATAAAATCGGTGAGAGTAAATCGCTCATTCCTTGTACGTAACCTAAGTCAAAATTGTACATTGCATAGGTCATTAAAATATCGAATAGGACTTGTAAATTAGGATTATTATCACCAGCAAAGTAATCTATGGTACGATCAGTACGATTCACATCCTTCTCTATTAAACTTTTCCGTTCACGATAATCAGTAAAATTGTCTTCTTGTATTTTTGTCATGCTCCGCCACTGAAGTTTCATTATGTAATACTCTTCGTTGCGCTGTTTGATTAAATTCTGTTGTTCTGTATGGGAACACTCCCATTTGTGATAATCTAATAAATATTTCCAGACTTCTTTACGAACGTTAGTGGAAACTCCCTAAAATAATTAATAATGAATTTGCTGTTAATATGGACTTTAGCTATACTGTAGTTTTTTCAAGTGTCCATCTTGTTAATAATAATAATTTATTTCTAACAGCAAGAGCCTTTACAGAAAATATCTAAATTTGAAATTTAATATATTAAAAAAAGTGTTAAATAAAATATATAATAGTAGTAGTATTGCTACTGCACTTCTGAACCACGTGTGGATTTACATATGTAAGAGAGAGACACGGAATTTCAATAAAGGTGAGAGACAAAGTAGGGCGGGAGATCAAAGTTCATTAACCCCAAAATAAGTTACACGTGGTTATTCCTGGAAATCTAAATATAGAACCAGTTCCAGGAAATTCCAAAGTAGGTCACATGTGTACATTCTTAGAAATCTAACAATAAAATCAGTTTTTAGGTATTTGGGAAACTGGTACCCGTTCTTGGGAAACGGACTTTGAGCTGTTTTTGGAAAACGGGTACCTGTTTTTGTGAAACTGGTACCTACTTCCCAAAAACAGCTCAGAACAGATCAAAAACAAGTCGAAAGAGCTCAAAACCCGTTTCGCAAGAACCGGTACCCGTTTCACAAATACAGATATCAGTTTCCTAAGAACTGGTTCTATTTTTAGATTTCTAAGAATAGCCACTGTAACCTATCTGGAACTAGTTCTATTTTTAAATTTCTTAGGAACAGCATGTGACTCATGACCTACTTTGGAATATCCTAGAACTGTGGCCTACTTTGGGGTTAATGAACTTTGGCCTCTCCTCTCTTCCTTCGACCTAGAAAAAGGTCAATGGCGTTCGACCTCTCCCCTCTCCGTTTGACCTGGAAAAAAGATCGTGGTCCATCCCCTCTCCTTTTGACCTAGAAAAAAGGGCGTGGCGATTCCCCCTCCCACTTTCTCACACTTATTGAAATTCCCTATTTAGCTGTCTCTTTCTTACACATATAAACCCAGAAGTGCAGTAGCTATACTACTTACCACAAAAGGAGATGAAAGAGGTCAAAGGTCATTGGCCTATTTCTAGGTCAAGAAGAGGGGAGAGCCCAAAGTTCATTAGCCCCAAAGTAGGTCACACGTGCTCATTCTTGGAAATCTAATAAATAGAACCAATTCCAAGAAATTTCAAAGTAAGTCACACATGCCTATTCTTAAAAATCTACAAATAGAACCAGTTCTTAGGAAACTGGTATCTGTATTTGGGAAACTTGTACCAGTTCTTGGGAAACGGGTTTTGAGCTGTTTTGACCTGGTTTTTGGTTTGCACAAAAACAGGTAAACAGGTTTTCCAACAACGGATGCAACTTTTCCAAATACAGATACCACTTTCCTAAGAATTGGTTCTATTCTTAGATTTCTAAGAATAGCCAAGTGAGACATACTTTGGAATTTCCTGGAACTGGTTTTTGGCCTCTCCCCTCTTCTCTTGACCTAGAAAAAGGTCTCTCCCCTCTTCATATGACCTAGAGAAAAAGGGCCTGACCATATCCCCTCCTTTGACATAGAAAAAAAGGGTGTGGCCACTCGCCCTCCTAGAAAAAAGGACGTGGTGATCCCCATTACTTTTAACCTGGAAAAAAAGTGTGGCCAACCCTACCTACTTCCCCCCCCTCACACTTATTGAAATTCCCTATCTACCAGTCTCTCTTATACATGTAAATTAATAGCTAAATACAATATTAATTAACAGTTCAGCTAAATCAGGTTATTGATGTGAACAGAGTTGATTATATAAGATGCACACTTCATATATCAGTGATCTAAGAAGATGTTCAGAGTGTGGAGTATTATAACAAAAACAAAAGTTTTCTCAACAATCCAATCTACGTACAATGATACCAAGAGCTTTAATATTTCTAAAGAAAATCATCATGTAACACTTTTTGATGTTTAATCGCAAGTAGTTGGTTAAGCATCGGTTATGCTAAGGTCTTATTGAATACGTTCACTTCATTAAATATTTTCAAATCATTTGTATATAAGAGGTATTTGCAGGAAAGTACTTGGCAAACAGGGTTGAAAAAGATCAAAACAGCAGTGGTCCAAAATTGGAACCTTGAGGAACTCCACTTCTTGTAATGTATGCCTCAGAGTGAAAACTACTTTATTTCCACTAGTTGTGTATATTCATGCAAATACAACGCAATGACTTCTACAATTTTCCCATTGATACCAAATTTACTACTTTTATATGTTTCACATTGAAGAGTAATGACCATTTCGTAGGATGAGATTAAGTTAAGAGATTTATCAATTATAATTGTAGACTTCAAAAGAAACTGAGGTATTTGGTCTAATTCTTCAGTATTTTTATTCTTTAATTTTTCGAGACATTTCCGCACAATACCTTCAGTTACATAATAATCACCTACATGGTGACATACATTATTTGAATGATATGCTATCAATTTGGACACATGATCATTTTCACATATTGTCATGATTGTTTTAGTCTAGAATTGCTATTCTACTTGTTTGGCCTAAATAGAATTCATCACAAATTTCAGTATTACGCATACACATGCAACCTATCATTTAATTTTAATGCAGCTTTATCTTTCTCTTTAAGTTGAATACAGTTCAATCACTACCATGAAGTATAGTACATAAACCGTGTCAAGTGGATGTAGTTGCCTCGTACAGGTCACTAAACTTTGACCTGAAAATCAAAATTCATGAACCATAATTGTTGACATTAAACCCAGAATTATGAAGTCCTCTGTGACTGATATTTCGATGTAATCAAAATTCGTGGGACCTATAACGATGAATTTCAATTTCTGTAACGTAAAATATAGTTTTTACACACGAAGGTCTGAATTCCGACTTTAAACTAGAAATTTCACCTGTGGGTCTGGTCAACACCGAAGTCTGACTTCGAGCTGGAAACAAATTTTTAATTTCCACTCAGAACCGCGAATTTGTTCGAAATTACAATTGCAAACATGAAATTTTAATCTTAAACATCATGATTTAAGTTTGAGGTCCAAATTCCGATTTTAAACTATAAATTTAATTTTTATAATTGATTTTTTTAAATTCACTTGGAGCTTGAATCGACAGTGCCGATTTTAATCTCAGAATTTCAACAACCGGAATTTAAAAAATCCGAAACTAAACGTCTAATTTCATCTTTAAACACAGCGGCCTAGATTTAAAATTCCAATTCCGACTTTTAAACATTTAAATGTAGAACTTGAATTCTAAGATCCGATTTTAATGAAAACAGATCATGTGAATTCTAAATTCTGTGCATCCGCTTTAAACGTTTAACTAAAAATTTTTTAAATTTCACTTTGAATTCGAAATTCCGATAATGAATTCGATATTTCGGCCCCAAACGTGGAATTTTGACTTTAAATAGGGTATTTAAATTCCAAATACCAACTTTAAATTACAAATGTAGTATAAAATTATTTTTTCCGTTTCGAATCCGGAATTCCGAATATTTTCAAATTCCAAACCTTAATGAGATATTTCAATTTTTAAACGCGGAGATCTGAGTGCAACTCCGAATTCAGACTAGTTTATTCTATTTCCACTTAGAATCAGGAATTCCAAACTTGAATTGGAAATTGCGGTTTTAATCCCAGAATTTAAGGACGAGACAGAAACTGCGACATAAACGTTCAAATTCCGGAATTTTAATCATATTTTTAAAAGTAATTATTATCATTTTCACTAAGAATCCGAAATTCTGAATTTTAATTCGAAATTCCGATGTAGAATTTCGCTATTGAACGTTGATATCTGAGTGTGAACTCTAAATTAGAAATATATTTGTAAAAACAATTTTTGTAATTTCAAGTTAAAATAAGAAATTAAGAATTTGAAATTTCGTATTAATCAGTACTCTGAACTTTTCTGGGGTCAATTGTAAATTCCGAGGACAAACTATCTCCATTTTTAACACGAAATTCCGAATTTGAATACGAAATTCTATGTAGACTGCATTAAACGTGAAATTTTTATTAAGTGCCAGAATTCAAACGCAGGATTTAAACGACAAACATTATTGTTTAAATGTAAATTTTAATTAAGAATTCCGAATTTGAATAAGTAGTTCAGACTTAAAAGGGAAATTTCGGCATTAAAGACAGAAAACTAAGTTTGTGATATGAATTTCATTTTTAAAACATTTTTTTTTTAATTTTCACTATGAAGAAGACTAAAACGTGGAATTCACACTTTAAGTAGGGAGAATTGAATTTGAACGCGAATTCCAAGTTTAATGTTGAAAACTAATTTTTCCGCTTCGTGTTCGTATTCGAATTCCAGAATTCCGAACCTTGAAGTGAATTTCAAACTCGAAAGTTTCGGTTTGAACTTTTGACTTTAACTTAGAAAGTTTATACAAATTTTTATTATCGCTTAGAATTCTCAATTTGAATTGCAAATTGTAATTTTAATCTTAGAATTTAACTTAAAGATGAAGTTTAAACCAAAAATTTAATTTTTATAATTAATTTTTTTTTCGTATTCCGTCTATGAATTTTGTTTTTAAAACTAATCTTTGGAATTTGAAATTTGAATCCTAAAAATAATTTTGACTTTAAACACTGAGGTCTGTGTTTAAATTCCGGAATTTAACTAATATTTTTAAAAGCATTTTTTTTTTATTTTTATTTCCACTTTGAATCCGAAATTCTGGATTTCAAAATTTCGCGATTAAACGTAGATATGAGTGTGAACTTCAAAATCGAATTTTCTATTTTCTATTATGACGGAATTCCGATTTTGAATCCGAAATATCCATTCTAAACGTTGAATTTCTTCTTTTAACATACAGTTCTATGGTTGAATTGTGTATTCCGACGACAAAGTATCTCTATTTTTAAAGTGTCAGAATTCAAACTCAGGCCACCATCTTTAAACTATAATTTTTATTTTTTAAATGTACATTGTTTAATTTTCACTTTGAATTAAGAATACCAAACTTGAATAAGAGATTCAGGACCCAAAAGTGAAATTTCGGTTGTAAATACAGAAAAATGTGTTCCAAAGAATGTGAATTTAAATTGAAAATTTTATTTTTAAAACAATTTTTTTATTTTCACTTTGAATCCGAAAGATCGAATGTAAATTTTAAATTTGGACCTTAAACGTGTAATGTACACTTTAATTAGGGAGGAGTGTGAAGCCAAATTCCGAAAGCTTAAACTACAGAATGTTTAAGCCTAATTTTCCAGCTTCGATTCCGACATTACGGTCATGAATTCCAAATCCCGAACCTTAACGTGAATTTCAATTTTCACACTCGGTCTAGGTTCGTTCATAATAAAGCTTATAATAATAAAAATTTAATGATTATTTATTTATTATTAATTAGAATTCAAACCCAGTCCTCCGACAATAAATAAGTTCAGGCTCTAAACGTAGAATTTCGACTTTAAATTCCGACTTGAAACTAAAAATTTTAATTTTAAAAAGAATTTTTTTAATTTCAGTTTGAATCCGAAATTCCGACCCTAAACTTGGAGTTTAGGACTTTAAATTCCGAACGTCAACTTTAAACTAAGTATGTACTGTTTAAAACTATTTTTACGCTTCGAATCCGGAATTCCGAATATGAATTCCAAATTTCAAACCTTCACGTGAAATTTCGATTCTGAAATGGAGATATCTGGGTATGAACTCCAAATTCGGACTTTAAACTAGAACATTTTTTTTACTTCCACTTAGAATCATTTCCGATTTAAAACCGAAATTCCGCATTTGAATTCGAAATTCTGAGCGGCCGCTTTAAAGGTTTAATGTTTTAAGTTAGAATTCAAACCCAGTCCTCCGACCTTAAATAAGCTCAGACTCTAAACAAGGAATTTTGACTTTAAAAACATAAAACTGAGTGTGCTTTGAATTCCGACTTTGAACTAAACATTTTAGTTTAAAAATAATTTTTAATTTCACCTTAAATCCGAAATTCCGACATTTAGACGCTAAACGTGGAATTTGGACTTTAAATAGGGAGTTTGAATTCCGAATATCAACTTTAAACTGAAAACGCACTACTTAAAACTATTTTTTCGGTTCGAAGCCGGAATTGCGAATATGAATTCCAAATTCCGAACCTTAACGTGATATTTCGTTTTTCAAATTATGAGATCTGGGGTTGAATTCCGATTTCGGACTTTTAAACTAGAAGTTTTTTAATTTCCACTTGGAACCAACAATTTCAAACTTGAATTGGAAACTGCGATTTTAATCTCAGAAATTAACGAAGTAGAAATTACGACATAAAAATTTGTCTTTTCATACAGTTTTCACAGGATTCGAAATTTGGATCCTAAAATAATTTTGACTTTAAACACCGAGGTCTAGGTTTGAACTCCGGAATTTAACTAATATTTTTAAAAGCAATTTTTATCATTTCCAGTTTGAATACGACATTCTGATTTTAAACTCCGACGTAGAATTTGAGTGCGAACTTATGAACTAGACATATATTTGTAAAATTTTTTTTAAATTTCCACTTTGAATGAGAAATGAAAATTTGAATTTCAAATTCCTACTTTAAACTAGAAATTCTGTTTTTAAAGATTTTTTAAAATTTGTACTATGAACTCGGAAGTCCGATTTTAAATCCGAAATTTCGACCCTAATCGTCGAATTTCGACGACAAACTTTCCATTTTTAAACAAAATTCCAAATTTGAATTCGAAGTTCTGTGTTGGCCGCCCTAAACATGGGGTTTCCATTAAGTGTCAGAACTCAAAAGCAGCCCCCAACCTTAACCTAAAAATTCTATTTTCTAATGTATACTCTTTAATTTTAATTAAGAATTCCAAATTGGAATGAGAAGTTCAGTGTACAAATGTGAAATTTCGTCTTTAAACACAGACAACTGAGTTTAGGGTTTCAATTTCGATTTTAAACAAAGAATTTTATTTTTAAAACAATTTTTTTATTCGAATCCGAAATTTTGTATGTGAATTTGTCGACCCTAAAACTTTAAATAGAGAGGACTGAGTTTGAACGCGAATTCCAAATTTAATGTTTTAAAATTTATTTCTCCGCTCCGAATCCGGAATTTGGACCTTAACCGTGAAATTATTTCTAACACGGAGGTCTAGGTTTGAACTTTGACTTTAATTAGAAAGTTTATAAAATTCTTTTTCCCGTTTAGAATCAAAAATTCCGAATTTGAATTGGATATTGTAGTTTTGATCTTAGACTTAGACAATTTCCACTTTGAATCCAGAATTTCGAGTTTTAATTCGCAATTCTGACGCAGGTCTGAGCTTGAACTTAAAATTCCGATTGTAGACTACAAATATTTGTAAAAGTAAATTGTTTGTTTTCCATGTTGAATCCGAAATTCTGAATCTGAAATTCCGATTTAACACCGAGGTCTGAGTTTACACTCCGACTTTCAAACTAGAATTTGTTAAAGCTATTTCCGTTCCATTTCCACTTTGAACCGAATTTCGAATTTGAATGCGAAATCCCGATTTTAAATTAGAAATTTTATTTTTTAATTTCGTATTTTAGTTTGAAATTCCGAGTTGGAATTTTAACATTAAACACGGAGGTTTGAGTTTGAATTCCAAGTTTCAACTTTTATCTGAATTCAACACAAAATTCTGGGTTTGAACTGCGAGTTTCGGTGACAAATAGAAATTCAGTTTTAATTTCCATTTTGAATTTGAAATTCTGTATTGAACCGGAAATTTCCATCCTAGCCTGACCAATTCAGACTAGAACTTGTGTTTTTACAAAAATGTCTTGATTTTCGTTTTAAATGTGGAACGTTATGGTGGAATTCGTAATTCAAATTCTAAACGTGAAATTTTAGGTATGTCAAGGTAGCAGGGTCTTTTTTTAATACTGTCACTGAACTTGTGCCTAATTAGAGGCTGATTATGCGCCGTTGCAATTAAATTTTGCGCGCCAATGGGAAATAGGTTGTAGCAAAAATTTTATAAACACGGCAAACTTCATGCAGCCGTAAACGTTTGGATAATCATATTCTTATTCAGCGGGTGTATCCCAAGGATCACCGATAGCTCCCACACTTTTCCTGCTATACATAAATGACCTCATTTCCTCAACAACTAAGCCGATCCATTGCTTTGCAGACATCATTCTCCATTGTAGTTGTTCTCAGTTTTTCCACAACAATAAGTCTAGTCAGGATGTTAAACTGACAATGGCAGCCTTAATCAACAGTGACTTAGAACGTGTCCTTGAATGAGGAATCTACTCACGTTAAACGCCGACAAAATCCAGTGTTGCCTTGTGTCCGCCACCGATCATTTCCTGTTGTAAATATGAATGGCTTAGATCTCAAGTTTTCTATGTCTATGTTAGGGATGTCCGTATCATCGAACCCCTCATGGGTTGACCATGGGTTTTCTATACAGATCTAAACAGTACTTCACATAGCAACAACTCCTTTTACTGCATAAAGCTCAAATTCGACTTCATCTGGAATACAATTCTCACCTCTGGGTCAGTGCTCCCCAATAGGCCCTTGACATGACAAACCGCATCCAAAAAAGAGCTCTAAGGCTTATAAATGACCCGTATAATTACTAAATAGGATGAAGTTGATTTGTGTAAAAGTTCACAGCTGTGAAGTTAGTCGTGTTCATGTAATTTTTACATGAACTTGTTTCCTATAGGGACGCAAAATTTAACTTTAACGGCGCATAATTCATGTAGAAGGCTATGAAGTTAACCTTGTTAATGTAATTTTTGCAATAATTTATTTCCTATGGGAGCGCATAAGAAAAAAAATGATTTATTCAGAAGTTCACGGCTGTGAAGTTAGGCGTCTCAATATAGTTTTAAAACTTTTATTTTAACGGTGCATAACTACTGCATAAGAAAAAATTGATTTATCCAGAAGTTCACGGCTGTGAAGTTCCGAATTTAAATTCGAAATTCTAGCCCTAAACTCCGACTTCCAAATATAACATTCATTTCACACAATTTTTCAAAATTCCGTCGTAGAATCCAGAATTTGAAATTGCAATTCTAAACATCGAATTAAGCTTTGTAAACAAGGAGTTGCAGTTTGAACTCGGAATCCGACTATGAATCTAAAACTTCAAATTTTAATTCAATACCCTGAGAAGATCAGAATTCAGAATTGTAAATAGAATTTCTAGACTCAAACAGAAAATTAAGCTTTAAAAAGTAAAATACTCTGGAATTCCGTGTGAATTTCTTGTTCGAAGAAAATTATGTTAGAGAAAGTCGAATTGGGAGTTCAAACCCACATTTAAGAGTAGGTATTCTAGTTGCATATTATTATTATTAGTTGCCGTTAAAAAATCTGGTCCACACAATCAAAATGTGGGATGACACATGAAAAAACTCGCAGCATAACAATTACTAAGAATCAAACTAAGAGTAATGGTAATATTCTCATACCCCTCTAAATACAACTAATTTAACAGCGTCAACATCTTCAACTTGTCCCTCATTATCTTGAAGTGCTTTCCACTGCTCAAGCGATAATGGACGTCCTCGGGGATATTCTTTTCGAATGGGCAATTTAGGGACATGTGCTATAAGTTCGTATTCGTCATGACTATGAGTTGTCGTATTATTCTCGATAGCCTCTAAACTACGATGTAAGATATTATGCACTTCTGGATCCATTAATCTATGCTCAGGACTTCGATACACTACAAAACACACTAAAATAACAATATCAAATAAAAAACAAATATACCAATATCAGTAATTTTGGAAAACGCCTCCAAAGTTGCTTCATATGGTCGATTATGAAAATTCTTAACGAATTTCCACACATAATCCGATGATTGTTCTTGAAATAAATTTAATTCGGCAAACGATTTATCAAGCTGTTGTCTCTCAGCATTCTTTACGTCATCATTTATATAAAAAACGTGCTTATCACGTCTTGAAACGACCGTTTTAAGGATACCTCTAAGACAACTGACCAATGCATCACAATTACCGTGCTGAAAACTGAAACTGCACAAATTATCACCTTTCCCATCTTTAAAAGCTAGTTTTTGATGTTTATGTGATAAACGAAAACTTTTAACATCGACTATATTAATTTTAAGATGTTTTGGCCGATTATTAACATCCACTGGTAAACTACCACTGTAAGTCCTTTTTCGTTCAACTGTATTTACGACAGTCCATTCTTGATCTTGTACATCTGAATCAATCGTAAGATCTAAGGGTTTCCATTCGATACATCTTGTCAAGTTAGAGTTTGGATATTCAACAATTGATAAAGTTCCGACGTTATTTAGATAATGGATAAAAGCAGCTGGTGCTGTTGTTATTAATACACCGTCTTGTGAAAAAATTTCTAATACTTCCTCTGGATTATCATCCATTATTAGAAAGTTTTAGTAACGCTACTAAAATTACGCCAGTTGAATTTTCACGCTTACATTACCTATTTCTACTTTCTTCACTCGTATGAATGTATTCAGATTTTTTAAATAATTGATTGTTATTGTATTTCTTTGATAACTGTTATACTGTCACTGTCATAAGACAGATGATTCATAACCTTCAAACATTTTCAAGTTCATTTTTAATGGAATTTTAAATAATAACCGGAAGATTATCTTAGTTAATTATTTGCTCATTATTTAAATAATTAAATCAACCATTTTATATTACGTTGTATAATAATGTTTGGTAAACAAATTGCAGATAACTATGTTATTGCTGTAGCTTCATTTTCTACTCGGGAGATGGGGATGTTTAGAATAATAAAAAAATTAATAATAATAGTTTAGTCATTGTTAAAAGCGAGCGTCTTAATTCTATGACGTCACTATTAGACATCCTTGCCAAACCTTTTTAAGGTAAGGTAAGGTGGGGTATTTTGGACCAAGGTTTTCATCGCATGAAATCAATTCTATTCTTGAGGGTTACAAAAAAACTTTTTTTAATGCTAAATTATTTTTATTGTATAATAAATACCCAGTGTACTGTTTACAAATATGTAAGTAAAATTTCAAATTCCGTACAGTTGATAAAAAATAAAATAAAACAAAAAACAAAACTTAGTGGGCCCAGTTACCCCCAGAAAATGGGGTAACTGGACCATCATGCCTTAGTCTTCATACATTATGTTGTAATTTTAATTGGGGCATTTGGGCCTGAACACATACATTTGAAGTTTATATAGAAACATACTAACATTTATTTTGACCAAACTGTACTGAAGTTTATGATGATGTAGCCAATGTAGCGGAGACCAATAGGTCAAATTGGGGGAAAATTAAACACAAATGTTAGTATAAGTGTTCTTTGTTTAACAAACATATTAACCTACAGAAAACTATTGACAAGATTCAGTTTAAAAGTACAAAAACAAGAAAAACTTAACTTAGGTACATCAGGTGAAATGTTTTAACTGTCAAATTAATGTAATGTTATAATAATAAGCTAATGTAAGTTAATAATTTGTAACTTATGTAGTAATGTTAATGACGATATTAATAATTAGAATCAGAAGTTATGTTAATAATGTAATATTTTTATAATTTACGAAATCTAAATAATCAATGTTAATCTATAGCTTATTGTGCGGTTTTTACCCTGAAAAAGAAAACTCAAGATGGAACTTGGAGTACTAAGTTTTATTTCTTACAGAAGAACTCAAGTTCCTAAAGATGAGAAATACTCAAATATATACACTAAGTTAAATCCTAAAATAAAACTTAGGTAGCCTCTAGTATTCCTCGATCTAATTAAAATAATATAAATTAAATGTTTACAGATTACTACGATGTTCCCTTCTTGCAAAGGATCTGCTTGATTGAACCACTTGGATCTTAGTAGGAGGTTGGGATTATATACGGCGACGAATCTTCGCCAACATTGGTTTGCGAGTTGCTCGCGGTACAGATAGGAAAATTTCAGTACTTTTGCATCATCATCTAGTTGTCCCAGGGGTTTATCCCTATTGGGTGATCTAGTTAAAAAATGATTAGGTGTTAGCGCGTCTGCTTCTGCAGAATCTAAAGGAAGGTATGTTAATGACCGTGAATTAACAATCTTTTCTGCTGCTATGAGACAACTGTGTAATAATCAGTTGGTGGGCAGTGCATCATAAAGTGATATTTTTACTGATTTGACTATCCTCTCCCAAGCTCCACCCATATGGGGTGATAAAGGTGGGTTAAAATGAAAATTTATTTCAGGACTTACAAGTGAGTTTGCTATTAGTTTTTGATTAATATTTTGTAATTCTTTACGTAATAAATATACCTTGGTCGTCCTCTTCTGTTCATAGTTTGTAAAACATAAAACACAGTTATCGACGTCCAGTTTGTACGATACTTCTAAATGTACACTCCTAGTAGTCAGACATGTAAATAGAGCGCCCCATCTTTTTTCTAATCTTCTTCCATCAGTTACATTTAGACACCCCAACTACCTCATAGAAAGGCATTTTTTGATACTTAACTGGAATTCATTGTACCTTTATTGTACAGGTAAAGTCAAAATTAAGTTTCGAACGGTTTCACAAATACTATTTTATTTAAAAGGTAATTCTAAATAAAAAAAAACAATCTGTAAACATTTTGTAAGTGACGTTTCTCTGTTGTTATGGAAATGACTGTCATTGTTGATTGTTGATGTAAATCGGTTAATAAAAACTGAAAAAAGTTAATACTGCTAAAACTGTAGTAGAGATATGGAGGCATTTACTAATGAGGAGTATGAAGACATGCATTTAATGGATTTCATGGATTCACTAAAATGCATTTTTCTCGAAAACGGCAAGAGATCGATTTCGCACAAGAGTACCTTTTTTGTTGCTAAATGATAGGGGAATGAAATTACTATAGTAAAATTTCAAAATTGTCAATACTGCCAAAAATTGAGCTAATTTAGAATCTTAATTTTGGCTTTACCTGTACAATAAAGATACAATGAATTCCAGTTGTGTCAAAAAATTCCTTTCTATGAGGTAGTTAGGGTGTCTAAACTTAATGGTAATGAAAGAAGCGGTTTAAAAATTTTATCATTGAAATTCAATTTTTAACTTTTGACTTTGAAGGCCGATAACTCCATAACGAAGACAGATAGGAAAAAATTCAAATGAAGACTAGGGTTATTTTAAGCCCCTCTATACGTCTCTAGCAGTTTTGACCACACCTTTCTGGACACCCTGTATATAACATGTGAATTCGACTCAAGTGCGAAAACAGTCCTTTTCAGGACTAAGCCTGAGGACAAAAGCAGAGTCCGCTTCCGAAAAGTCGCGCTGAAAAAGCAAAAATCTGTGGAAATGTGAAACCACAGTTACAAAACACTTATAATACAGAATTAACTAACCCACTTCTTTAAAGTTCGAATGATGGTCGCCATCAACTTGTGTTTTTAAATCGTTATTGATATTACTCCATTCCAATGCCCAAACATCTTTGCGCAGCGATTTCACGTGATTTTTAACATCATTTTTTTTTATGATTGTGGACCTGAACAGGCTAAATAAGGCCTATCGTGCTAAAGCACTCAGGAACACTTAGGAGGATGGATACAGGGATAATGAATTGCCAATAGATGTCTATGGACAGCTACCTTAAATTTTCTCATATCATAAGTGAGAGGAAAACAGGAACTAGGGAGATCATTCCAGAGTTTAGAAGCCGTGTAGAAAAAGGATTGCGCCCGTTTGGTACGACAAGTGGAGATTTGTACTGCATACTGATGATGTGAATGAGCGAACCGAGTGTTTCTCGCAAAGATAGCCGAAGATGGTATCAAAGAATGTAATTCACCAGCACAATAGCCGTTGTAATAACGATAATACAAAGAAAGAACTGAAACCATCCTTCTATGCTCAAGGGACTGTATGTGAGAAGTTAAGGACGGGTCATTTATAAGCCTAATCGCTCTCTTTTGAATACGATCAACGATATCGAGAGCGTATTGGGGAGCACTAACCCAAAGGTGAGAATTATATTCCAGATGAGGCCGAATTTGGGCCTTATATAGCAGAAGGAGTTGTCGAGAGGTAAAGTACTGCTTAGATCTGTACAAAAGCCTATTTTACGAGCAGCTGTTTTGGTAGCTGATGGTCAACCCATGAGAGATTTGAAGATACAGTCATACCCAACAGAGTAATAGAGTCTGAAAACTTAAGAACTGAGCCATTCATACTTACAACAGGAAATGATCGATCTTTTTTGGCGGACATAAGGCAACACTGAGTTTTGTTAGCATTAAATTTAACTATATTATTGCTTCCCCATTCGAGAATACGTTGAATGTCTTTGTTGATTGAATTTGCCATTTCAGCTTTAATTTCTTGATTTGACATAGAATGTGGATTATCACTGTGAGTAGACTGAGATGAACTACAGTGAAGAGTGCTATCGTCAGCAAAGCAATTGATGGGGTTAGTTGTTGAAGAAATAAGGTCGTTTATGTACAGCAGAAAAAGTGTAGGCGCTATAACGGATCCCTGTGGTACGCCCGCGTTAATGCTAACTTCTTTTGAAAAAAAGCCATCAACTACGACACGTATTCGTCTTTTATCAAGGAAACTAGAAACCCAGTTGATGAGCGTATCATTTAACTCAAACGAGGTGAGTTTGGCAAGTAAACACTTACGCCAAACTTGGTCAAATGCCTTTGAGATATCTAAAGCGACTACAACTGTTTCACCGGACTGCTCTACTGTATTGTTCCAAACTTGGGTCACATATGAAAGAAGATCGCCTGTTGAACGACTTTGCCTAAACCCATATTGGTGGTCACTAAGGAGTTTGTTAGTTTCAAGGAACGTGAGCAGTTGCTGATTGATGGCTTTTTCCATGATTTTAGACAAAATGGAAGTGATGGCAATTGGTCTGTAATTTGAGGGATCGGTCTTATCGCCTTTTTTGGGAATAGGTTGAACATTTGCTAACTTCCATGATGAAGGGAATTCCCCCAGAAGATATAGAGATCGTATAGAGCTTAGATAGGACAGGTACTAGTTCGGGGGAACATTTCTTTAAGACAATAGCTGGGATACCGTCTGGGCCAGTCGCCTTATTGAGATCAAGCCTACTGATGATCAATTCCAAGAGCTTGTACCGAAAATGAATTGGTTTCATAACGTATGAAGAAGAGTTGACTAGGGGCACATCTTTTCCAGAATCATTGAGACACGAGTTTGATGCAAACAAATCCACAAAAACGTTGGCTTTGTCTACAGAATCATCAACTACCGATCCGTCAATAGATGTCAGGGGGGGAAATGAAGATGTTCGAAAGTTTTTACTAATGGCTTTTGCTAAAGACCAAAATTTACGACTGTCTAAAGGAGATGTAGCTAGTTCATTGCATTTTCGTTGTTCGAACAACTTTTTAGTTTTAGTGATGACACGTTTGCAGATATTTCTAGCACCAACGTATTCTACATGACTGTCGACCGATTTATTAGATTTCCATTTAATGTAATATTTATTTTTTAAAGATATTGCATCAGCACAAGCCTTATTGAACCAAGGTTGGGAACGTGAATGACCTATACAGTACTGTTTTTTGGGAATGTATAACTCCATTCCCATGAGGATGACTTCAGATACTGAAAGAGCGATGTCCGAAGAAGAGGACGACTTAAAACAATATTCACGCCATGGAAAGGTTGCAAAGAAATCCCGTAAATCACTCCATCGAGCTGACTTAAAACACCACAAGGTTCTGTCGGTTTTGCGAACAACAGTGAAATTAGGTACAGTAGAAATGATTTTATTAGGCAATGGTCGGAAAGACCTAAAGGCGAAAGAACGGAAGTTTTATAAACAAGAGGGTTTGATGTAAGAAAGATATCTAGAAGATGTGGAGTATGGTTAGGGTTATCAGGGATTCTTGTGGGTTCAGAAATCATTTGTGTGAGATCACATGAAATAGCAAATGTTTCTGCACTATGACCAGCGGGATTTGTAGTAGATGAAAATTGAAGCCAATTAGAGTTATGAACATTGAAATCGCCTACAAATAAGATATCGCAAGATGGAAACTGAGACAGGAGATAGTCAACTTTAATACTAAGGTAATCGAAGAAGTCTTGAAAGTTGCTGTCATTAGGAGACCTATAAATGCAGCAGTAGAATTTCACAAAATTAGGACCAGAATGTTTAAACCAAATCACGTCAAAATTTTTATTTTCTAAGGAAGAAACCCTCTTGCAAGCAATTCTGTCCTTGATGTACGCACATACGCGTCCTTTATATCGAAAGTTAGAGTGAAGATGGTATTGAGGAAATTGCAAGTCGGGTGACTCGGAGCTTTCAGAAGAGACTTGTGTTTCAGATAGAAACAATATATCAGGTTGTAATTGTTCAAGATGTTGGTGAGTAGCATTAAGATTAGACCTGATACCGCAGATGTTGCAGTAGTGAATCAGAAAGTTGATACTTTCGATGACCGAGGTCGCTTGGGTCCTTCCCTCCCGGACATCCGAGTGGGGCTGGATTTTACGTCCGGAATTTATAACCCTAGAAACCACAGCCATCTTATTTTTTAATTTGGGACTTTTAATCCGATAGGAAGACAGTGAGGGCGAGAAGGAAGAATAAGGATGAGAATAGATTAAGGATGATAGAAAAGGTAACCGGCAGCCCTTACCGAGCTCAGAAAATCGGAGACCCAATATTAAGGAGCCCATGGTAAGGGTGGTGGTACCTCCCCGGCTGGCATGGAGTATACATGCCTACCACCTACGCGTTTATATATGTTTACTTCGACGGAATCTCTGTCCGCTGCTTGACTAGCTGCTCGATCTGCTAACGCGTTTCCCTTTATGCCGGTGTGATTAGGTAACCAAATGAATGTTATTTGTTTCCCTATGTCACAAAGGTGTTTGATTGAAGAAATGATGTTTTACATCAGGGGATCCTCAGATAAAGGACCTGAGATACCTTGAATCGGACTGGGAGATGAGAATTGGGGCGTTCTTATCTTTACTAAGTGCGGTGAGATCGTAGCGAATATTTATTTCTGAAGTTAGCCACAGAGCAATTCCTACTATACCTATGGCTAAAATTTCCGGTAATGAAAACTGTAGATTTTCGAGCAATTCTTGTGCTCTCACGCATGTTTTGTAATGCTAGGCCGATTTCTATATATGTCTAGATTTGGCCCATAAGAGGGTAGTTCGAATGTCGTGGTTGTGCTCTGATTGCAATCGTATAATTTAGGAGTAACGTTAGGAACCGTACTGCTTAAGGTGGAACTCCAAGTTTACTGCATACACTTACAATAGTACTTGTTGGAAAAGTTTCCATAGAATATTTAAGCTCCGCATTGTGTATAGGGTTTAAACGCTTCAACAAAGTTTCTGGGTGGAGCCATATACCACGCAACCGTAATCAATCCTAGACAATATCAAAGACCGATTGACTCGTAGCAGAAAACCAAGATTAGCTCCCCATTTGGCATTCGCTAGACATTTAAGGCTAATTTACTTTTGATTACAAGTTTCTTAACGTGTTCGTAGCAGGAAAGTTTAGCAACAAATAATAATCCCAACAATTTCACTTCGAAGTCTGCAGAAGCGTACGCAGTGCATTTTGTCTCTGGAAAACTTATAGCCGTTTGCTTCTGTATTGAAAACGGCACGGTCTATTGAGTGCTATAGTTTTCGACTAACAGATCCGATCGTCAGGTTGTTAATGGCAATTGCAAATAGAACACGCTTAGCGTAGATCCCTGTGGAGCACTAGTTTCGAGTATCCTAATAGTGAACAGGGACGTTCCCACTCGAACTCTAAAATGGACGATCGTTCAAGAAGGACGATATAAATAACGGTAGGTTGCCGGTTATTTCCCAGTGTAATATTTCTATTAGAACCAGCAACTGTTTCACACCTCAAACTGCACATTACAATACTATACATGTTATATTTGTTGTATAATATAATACTTGTATATATATATATATATATATATATATATATATATATATATATATGACAAGTATTATATTATACAACAAATATAACACGTATAGTATTGTAACGTGCAGTTTGAGGATCTTCTCGTCCTTCAGCACTTGGATGTGTAGTTGTTCAGGGTTATAGATGGTGTGTGATGCCAGCTGACACCATTGTTGTCCATGCTGTTGTTATAGCCATAGTGATGAATGTTGTGGGTTGGTTGGGTGGTCGTGTCCTATAGTTGGGTCTTGTGATGGTGTGCCGGTTAATAACCACGTGGATCTCTAAAAGAAAAAAGACAAGTATTAGTTAGACTCAATATAAGTCGCACTGCGTTGGTTGGTACAGTACGGTTATTATGTGAGTATTTCTAAGAGTGAAGTGCTATTGGAGAAACGGTATTGTTGAACAGAGTATGTGAAAAATCGATACTATATACTTTACCTTGGACTGAGTTGACTCCGCTGCCACCTTGCGGATGACAGGTAGGACCTTCTCCATATTGAGATTCCCCAAGAAGCCCAAAACAGAATTAATCACTAAGGCGGGTTGGACAGGCGGAGTATCGATAGCGGTGGAAACCGCTTTCGGTATTTCCGCCTTCTAAACTACGTCTGCCGTCGACACCGGTCTGAGTTGAAGAAGGTGTCTTAAGTCGATGGTGTGGAGTTTCCATCTTCTTTGGCTGTGGAGCTCAAGGGAACTTGGAGCATCCTCTGTAGTTCGCGGGGTCACCACAATAAACGCATTTTGCCCGGTCGGTTCGGAGTTTCGTACCGCCGCTCTGCTGCAACACTGCCACCAGGGACTGCCCGATGCCAGTTTTCCGCTTGAAATCCTCGAAGGTGACTCGGGGACAGGCGACGTACTCCACCTCCCGAATGTTTTTGTTGCCTCTTCGGTCGGTAGATGTACCGGCACGAGGGGAATCAGGCGTCCTTGCTGCTTCATTCTGGAACAATAGAGAATATTAATACCCTAAACTGTCAGCTCTAAGCCAACGTCAGCCTCGGACAGGCCACTTATTATCACCTTACCTAAGCGCTCATGGCCAGATACCTGTGGTACGGAGTACCACATCACTCCATCAACCTGTCTCGGTCTTGGAATTAGGCAGGCTGTATCCGGATTCCCTCGTACGTGGCCTTGGTCCTCTTGAAAGCGATCTGTTGCCGGTCGAGTTCTCTACAGACATCGACTGAGTATTCCTTCTGGCTAAGAATTACCAGCGAAACATATCTCTAGTGTCACCTGCGGTTGTCATTTGGTTCATTGCCCCTGGGCTATACGTGAACTTCTCCAGTACTTGGAACGTGTTGTCCGTCGGCACCTTTTACGGCCTCTTCTTCTGTGCGACAAAGTCGTTGGTGCTGGTGGATCTGAGAGGAGCATTTTCTACGGTGTTGGTGGTGTCTGCTGGGCCTGTAGACGTCGAAAAAACAGCTTACTGGGCTTCAGCTAGCGAGGCGACTTCTTCTGGCGGTGGCCGTCTCGTCTTCTTTGGCCGCCTCTTCTTCAGTGTAGCGCGGCCGGTAGTGGGACATTGCCTTATCGGTGAACCCGCAGTTCCAGCGGCAATGGTCTCGGGTCCTGCGGGGTTGACAACGACCGCAGATCTGGGTGTTCTTCACTCCTTCGGTGATAGGTGCGCAACCACTTCTTTGTTTCACGGCTCACACATCGCAAAAACGATGTCGGCACTTGATTGTTGATTGGCAATTTGCCTATATCTTTTTGAGAGTACATTTCTTGTGGAGATACGAACCTCGATTACGGCTGGTTTTTATAGGAAACTAGACGTGTTGCGGGAGAATGCCTTGCACATTGGATTAGTATGAGTTGGAAATGGTGAGATTGATGTGCAATTTACGGAATTTTGGACATGTAGGAATAAAATTGAGCGGAATGGTAGGGAATAATTAAGGAAAGTTAGAGTTTTTGTAATAAGGACCTCTCCCGTGGGGAGAACAGAAGGTTATGCAATCGACTTTTTTTACTATCGCTAAATCGACTTATTATCTCGTTTTACAACTTTCGGCAAAGTTTCGCCAAGATCGGCCATGATGTCTGGATGTGAGTGTGTGTGTGTGTGTGTGTGTGTGTGTGTGTGTGTGTGTGTGTGTGTGTGCGTGCGTGCGTGCTGTGCGTGGTGTGCTGTGCGTGCGTGCGTGTGTGTGTATGTGTGTGCGTGCGTGTACGCGTGCGCGTGCGTGCGCGTGCGTGTATGCTAGTATCCACGATAACTCCAGAACTAAAATACCTACGTACTTAAAATTTTGTATTTAAGCTAGTTTTCATTTCGATTGAAGCTGATTAGATTTTGAAAACAATACAGCTGTGGAGAGGGGGGTTTATTTAGGGCAGTTTTTGGTTTTTATCAAATTTGTCTAAAACAGCTGCATATTTCAAAGAAATAAAATACCTAGATATAGACCTTAAACATATCGATTAATTATGTTTTATGCAATTTTTTAATACGACGTATAATTTAGCGGCAAAAAAATTCCTAAGGTAGAATTTAAATGTTTGAAATATTTGAATAACGATTAATTTTATAAGAAAAAGTGCAGACATATTTTTAAAAGAAAATTTCATTTTTCATAACTTTTCTTCATAAAGTTTTTTAATATAACGTAAAGTAACTCTAAACATTGACTAAATATGAACGAAAAAGGTTAAAACGGTATTATTGATATCTTATAGAAGCGGCGGCTATGGAATTTTTTTTAAGTTAACGTATTTATGTCTATTAATCTCTATCTGACATAAAGTTTTAAACGTCAGTAGATTTTTGATTTTGTTTCTACAATGTTGCCTGTTTTCATTATGAACGTATAAAAAAGAGTTATCCTAAAAAAATCATAACAAACAAAATACATCCACGTACCACACAAAATTAAAAAAAAACCGAACGCTATCATCATCAGCGGTCGATCGCTGATGATGATAACGTAGTTATCGAAACGCGTTCGGTGTTTTTTTTTAATTTTGTGTGGTACGTGGGTGTAGTTTGTTCGTTACAGATCCTACCACAGTTCCAGTTCCGGATTTTTAAAAAAATTATAATTAAAATTATTTCATTTCTTTTAATTTTTTAAGGTAGCATCTACGTGTCTATTAACCTCTGTCTGACATGACGTTTTAACCGTTTGTTTGACATAGATACTTGTTTTTGTTTTTACATGTTGCCTATTTTCGTAAGAACTTATTATGAAAGAAGTTGCATAATTATACTAAAAAATGTTATTAAAATTATTTCATTTCCTTTAATTTCAATTTTGCGGGTTGGAAGGTTGTGTGGTGTTCCACACCAGATATATGAATTTTATTTTCGACATGGCACCTGCGTTAACCAACTAACAATACACAAAAGCACACATTATAAATGTACATAAGTAAGAATGTCATAAAAGAAAAATTGGCAATGATGTACAGTAATACCACAGATTTATGCATTGTATATCCGTAGTAATACTTTCGGAATGATTTTATGTATATTTCACAATTTTTTTTACGTTATAATTGTATTTAAGTATTTATGGTGTCTAGTAATTCAGCTTCTGAGATACTAACCAGTAAATAAGTTGAATATGTTTAATTGTAACAATTTAAACTTGTTAACATATAAAAATAAATATAATGAACTATCAGATCGGTAACTTTCTCTGCTAAACTCGGTTAGTGTATATACTATAATGTAGATGGCGATAGTAACTATTGTATTATCAAAATGTGTGAATTTCTTGACTATGATTATTTTATTAATATTATACACATACATGTTTACTACATATAATAATAATAATAATAATAATAAAAATAAAAGTAGATAACTGTAAATTTCGTGGTGATTTGATTATTAATGAGATGAGAAAGATGTCAGTAGGTAGTGCTGATTTATCTTAAGGTACATCTGAAATTTTGAATTTATGATTAAAAAAGGGAAATTTATTTTGAGGGTAGGTAAAGGCAGTTAAGCATTATCACTGCACATATGGAAGCGTCATTGTGCGAAGCGATACGCTAAACAAATCCTATATGCAAACTATGTGGTTCGGAGAATCCTAAGGCTAATCGATTTGAGGGTACCCCGCGACTTTGGTCTTATCGTAGTCCAGCAGCCGTTCCCTGCATTTCATTTTCAAGATCTAAGTCAATATGGAAAACGTCTACGAAACCATATTATATACGGTACGTTTACATTTTGAAGAATAGTATGTGAAAATTAAGGGAGTCATGAATAAATTCGATTACTGCTAAAACCATCAGTGTCAAATCACAACACTCAAATATAACAACGTCCGATATGAAACTACATGTTTATCAGAATATGCACATCGTGTATTGTTCCGAACTTCATTGTTGCACCACCTGCACTCGCATTGTGTGGCTTCTACAGAACAATACATTGCATTAACATCCCTGATAATCTGTTAAAATGATGATAGTATTTCGGAAACGCTGCTTTGTGGTCTTTATTAGCTGTAAACTATTGCTTTTTGATACCAATTTGTTAATTTAACGCGCGTCGGCCGACTGTTATTATTTGATACGAATTTAAAAGAGTAAATCAGCATAAATCATTATTTGACAGCGCGCAAGAATTCAACCCTAAACATACGCATACGTACTTAGTAGCGAATTCTTAGCGGTCAAATTGCGACCTTATTGATATTAAGCTCAAGAGCGCCATATTGTCTAGTGATCCATCATACGACTGTCAGTGGTTATTGTTACGGAAACTGTATAGTAGACACCGATTGTTATGTCGCAGACGACTACTGTGTGAGCACGCATAATTGCCCAAGTTTAAAATCGACGGGATCAAATTGGCTTTGTGAGAATGAATATTTTATTTTGAGCAATCTCATTAAAGAAGCCAACATTAAATTGTCATTAAAGATTAACTAGGGGGAAGCTGTACATAATTTGATTTTGAAAATCTTAGATGGACTATCTGATAAAGGACGCTATCAGAATTTATGATAATATTCGCACATACATTTGCGCTTTCAACTCATAAAATCGAGGAAATAAATTTGCTTTTTAGTATATGGAATGTATATATCAAAACCTTTGGAAGGACATATAGTAGTTTTATGGGAGATTTCTGTGTGAAGAATACATAATCTATAGATCTATAACATATAAAAGGCTATTTTATCGCTACCGACCACAATATGCATATACAGGGCTTGATGTAATTTTATATGACACATTATATATTAAAATCGGTTTTTTGACGCGGAAAATAGCCCATATACTATCAATATATCATATTTTCACTTGAAAATCTAATGGACTCGCTTTTGTATTCGTTTCCTTCCGAAAGCTCACGCTGAAAAATGACATAGGTGGTGTTAAATCAAAAATATTCACGCCTTTCACTCATAAAATATTATTAGCTTATAACATTAAAATAATACTAATAATTCAGAGACGATGTGCTAAACTGTTTACAATGCGTCGAGTGTGAGTAGTAGACGTATGAAATGTGCAATCCACGGACTAATATATCCGTGCTCCGCCATTAATCATCTCGATCAACGACAGCTTGGTCCGCGTGCGTACTTCTGATAACCCACGCTTCTTTTCGAGATACGATATAACGTATTTGCTTGACTCATCTTTTCCAATTTAAATATGTCAATACTACACATGTTATTTAATCCGATACAAAAAAACTGTCAATTTTTTTATATTCACTTTACTGGTGGTCTAGACACTTTCACACTTTAAATTTATTACAATTGTGGTGATACATACAGTATCGGGTTTTCCAATTTCTGTGTTAAGACACACATCTCACCCAGTTAATTTATCGAATTCCATATTTATAGTTAACAAAGCTGCGAGCGGCCTTTTTAGATATTTCCTAAAATATTTCACAGCAAGCCCTGTATATAGTTAATGTTAGTAACTGATTAAGTTTATCGGCAATTGTGGCAGTAAGAGAGTGCTTGTAATTAATTAATTAATACACGTACTCATTATTATTTTATCATTAACATGTTTAATCATAAATTTTGAGAATGCTCAATTAAAATTTTGAATGTCGATTATGGCGGCTTATACAGGTTAATTAATTTTCATATCACGAGATGGTACATTTCTAGCCTCGCCTTAATTTTGCCTCATTTTCAGATATTAACTCTACAATTAGTTAGAATTAAGTAATTAAGGACAATATCGTTTTCAAAAATTTTTTTAATGAGTCTTAAGTGAGTTAGTGCCAAAATAATGAGAAAACTCAAAATGTTTAACATCCTTACCTAATATTTTCAAAATTTTTGAGAACATTAAGAATATTTAGCATCTCTTAAACAGTTTTAAATTTTGAAGAATTTTGAGAATCTGAAAAATCTTATAAATTTGAAAGTTTCGAGAATTGAGAATCTTTAAAATTCCCAATAATTCCAAAAAATCTTAAGTATGAGAACTTTTTAAGTACCTTGGTATTTTTATAGCCTTCAATCTTGAACGGAACTTGGACATTCTGTCGAATTCCCAAAACGCCAAATCTATATTTCAATGGTCTACAAGTCTTGACCGTGACTCACTTGCCCCACAGTAGTAAATAAATTATTTGTTTTCTTTGCAGGTGGAAAATGGTCCGTAACTACGTGCGCAAAACAAAAAAAGGGTCATATCCAGAAGTCGCTATGCAACGTGCCTTAGAAGCTATTCAGAATAAGGAGATGTCAATCAAGAGAGCTAGTGTGGTCTTCAATGTTCCGAGAACGAGCATACACACACGGATAAGTCGTCAGGGGATCAATCCAGTTACAAGCCTTGGCAGGTTCAAGCCTGTGTTTACTGCACAAATGGAAATGGAACTGTGTGAACATATAATACATTTAGACAAACTGTTTTATGGACTTTCAACGGCAGGTGTTCGACGAATTGCATTTCAGTTTATTGACGCTAACCAAATCAATCACCCATTCGATAAAGATCGGAATTTGGCAGGAAAAGACTGGTTGATATCATTTTTGAAACGTCAAGGAAACCTTTCCATCCGAAGACCTGAAGGAACAAGCATTGCAAGAGTGACAGGATTTTCAAAGCAGAGAGTTGGTGAGTTTTTTAAAAACTTAAAGAGATCTTAGATAAGTGCAATTTTCCCCCGCATCGTGTATTTAACTGTGATGAGACAGGAATTACTTGCGTCCAAAAACCAGCAAAAATATTAGCGGAAAATGGAAGAAAGCAAGTGGGAAGATTATCTTCACTGGAAAGAGGAAAAAATACAACTTTATTAGCTTGTGTCAGTGCTACGGGTGCGTTTATCCCACCATTTATGGCCTTTCCTCGTGTAAGAATGAATCCAACTTTATTGAATGGTACTTTTCCTGACACGGTAGGATTTCCTGCACAATCAGGATGGATGGATGCCGATCTGTTTGTTAAATTTTTAAATCATTTTATATACTGCACAAAAACAACCAAAGAATCTTCAAGTCTGCTGATATTAGATGGGCATTCAAGCCATAAGTCTATTGAGTCAATAAACCTGGCTACCACCTCACACTTCGAATAAGCTACAGCCGCTTGACGTAAGCGTATTTGCACCATTCAAAACCTACCTGGCAAAAGAAATTGACCATTGGCTCACAAACCACCCTGGCCGTAGAATCACTGAATATGACATGGATCCGATTATTAAAAATGGCCTTATTAAGGCATTTACACTAACAAATATTATTAACGGTTTTGAAAAAACGGGAATCTACCCTGATGTGTTCCAAGAGAGCGACTTTGAGGCGGCCGAGAACATCCTTCAAAAATAAACCAATTTTGAAAGCGTCAATCCATTCGTCAATTCACAGAACAATCTCCAAAACGAAACCAATCCAAAAAACGTGAATCCCTCGATCAGTTCTGAGAACATTCTTCAAAAAGAGACCAATCCAGAAAGGGTCCATCCCTCAGCCAATTCCGAAAATTTGGTAGATGGAACTCATTCGGAATCAGATGATAACCAGCGCTATCCCAAGGTACTACCAGTCACTTTGGAGCCATCAAAACAACCGTCATGCAGGTATGTTTCTTTTTCAAGTTTAAGTCCAATCCCAACCAAAACCTTCAACAGAGAAAAGAAACACCAAAACAAAATTCAGAAACAGAAGGATATAAAATAATTACTAGTTCTCCTTACAAAGATCAACTCGAAGATAAATTAAAAACAAAAAAATCAAAATCGGTAAAACAGAATTTTGAGAAAGCAGGCCCATGTACAAATGATAAAAAAGTGAAAAAAAGAGGAAAAGAAGAAATGTGCATCAGCAACAATATCAGAGGAAGAGAAAAACACAATATGCGTTTATTGTCATGAGACATATGGAGAGACTTGTTATGAGGAATGGATCATGTGCATAAAATGTACCTGAATGCACGAGGAGTGTTCAGATAATGAACCGGGTGCTAATAATTATGTTTGTGATAACTGCCGATAATTATTACTCTAAGGACTCACTTGCCCCACATAGATGATTCACTTACCCCATAGCCTGGGGCAAGTGAGTCATTTACCATTTTTTTAAGTCTGACATTTTACCAACGATTTTATATTTTATTCATTTTTTAAAGTCAAGTTATTAAATAAATAGTTAAAGTTGTTCTGTATCTAATAAACGCTGTTTGATTTCTAAAAGTAACAAAGTTATACCTCTTTGATCCTTAGGGTGCTTCACTTGCCCCACTCTCCCCTATGGGTAGTTTGCTATTTGTGTTTGTAGTTTGTTATTTTGGCTAATCACACTTATTACAGGGAAATTTCAAGAAAAACCAGTGATTTATGCTTACTATGTAATCACCAAAAAGGACCAAAGCGCATGTCTGTTATTTAATGGTTGTTTGTTATTGGGTTAATGCTGCTCAAAAAGAATATATGAAAGAAATGTTATTTTTTAGGTAAAGGATGGATTCTAAACAAGAGAAACGCCTTTTAAATATATTTTAGGTGACATTGATGACCCCTATCAGTGAAGATGGAGATGATAGTTATAGTCTCAGATCTAATAACCTTCAATCTTCTGATGAAGAGAACACTGAGCATTAATGCAAGATGAAGCGGTTTTAGATGGTGTTGATGATAACGAGTGCACAAAAACTCCCCAGAGATAAAATTTTTAGTTTGATGAAACTTCAGTGGCTATAGATATTCTCGTAAACAAAGATCCATTAGATGATTTATATAATTTTGGTGGTTATCGGCATTGGACGTTTTGGTGCCACCGGTTCGGTGTTGCAATGTTTCGGCGCCAAGATGTTTGTATCCCCTATTTTCAACCATCTTCGATTTTCTTCGATCGTGCCTTAGGAGAACCCTTTAGAGAGATTTTTGAAATTGCACAAAATATAAACCCCTAGGAATGGTTCTTGAAATTTCCTCATCATCTAAGGTCCTTTTGGTAAAATATGGCCCCAGCATCTAAGGTTCTTTTGATAAATTTGTACTCCAACATCTAAGGGCAATTCTTGAAATTTTTCCAACACCTAAGGTCTTTTTCACAGTATATTGACCCAACAATAATGTAAAATAGAGACATATTCTTGAAATTGTCCTAGCATCTAAGCTGGTTTTAACAAAATCTTGCTCCATCTAGAAATATAGTCCTTTTGTAGAGATGATGTTTCAAAATGTCCCAACATCCAAAGTCCTTTTGACAGAATATTCACCCAAAATTTTGTAATAGAGAAGATATTCTTGGAATCGTAACCTAATGTCTTTTTAACAGATTTTTCCCCAAGCTATAAGTCTTAGTATCTTAAAACAGAAATCACATTCTTATGTTTGCCGAATGTTTTCGTTGGACAGTTAACCTCAGTTCTTTACAAGTAATATACGAAATCATATCAAATTCTGATTTTACGCATGCGCACTAATCGCATTCTTAAAATGTATATTACCTGGTAAATACAATTGTTACTAACTTTTTCGTTTATAATGTTACAGCTGTCTTTCACTTTGTTAACCAATACTGTACTTTGGTACCATAAAGTTCGGGATGTTTGGGTTGTTTGTGTATTTACTTGATCACTAATTTCTTTGATTTTGAGTATTTAAATTAACGACGACAAGAGTGGATGGGTGGGTGGGCGCGTGCGTGCGTGCGTGCGTGCGCGCGTGTGTGTGTGTGTGTGTGTGTGTTAAATAACCCCAGATGCCCACGCCCTACCAAAAGGACTTCATCTGATAGGACAGGACAGTTTCAATAATTTGTACAAAGACCCTAAATGTAGAATCTAGATTCAAGGAAACCGAAGGTGGTTGAAAATGTAGGGTAGAAATATTCTGGCGCCGAAACACCTTGGCGCTGAAACCTCCCGGCACCAACCTAGCGGCGCAAAAATGGCCTCGACGAATGATCCCATGCCGGTAACCACCAGAATTGTTTAACACATCTAAAGTATTTCTGTGTTTGTGAATATTATATTATCAACCGCTTTATCTTGCATAAATGTACATTGTTTCCTTCATCAAAATATTGAAGGTCATTATATCTGGCTATAATTATCATCTTTACATTCACTAATATGGATCACTACTATGAGAGTTAGAATTCATAGTGAAACAACATCGCCGCAAAGATTTATAAAGCGCTTCTCTTGAACAGAGCCCATCCTTTGTCTAAACAATAACAATAACGTATGGTTAGCGAAAATGACAAAATACAAACTACCTATAATAAGTCTCCATTTAATGAATTGTTTCACTACAAATACGTAAGCGATCTTTTAATATACGGAAGATAACTACACAATACCAGAAATTTAATTGGACATAATTCAATGAAATACACCTACATAACGCACAAATCTCAGTTTTTTCATTCATTAGATTTATTTTTAACTTCATCGATCGTTATAAGTTACTTAATTGCAATCTACAAAAAGACTGGACACGGCATCATGTCCTACATTATTAAGTTTCGCCGTTTTGGACGTATCAATAATCGTGTCGGCGTTTTGGAAATTCGGCGCTTTGGTCATTGTAGGAGTAATGAGCTAACATTCTAATTCGGCAGAATGACCGTCAGCGTTTTGACCACGTTCGGTGTCTAGAACCATTACAAAGTAGATTTGACGTTTTGGGAATTTGGGGGAGTATCTTAGATCCTTTTGAACATGTGACAATTTTTTTAATGTTGAGGGTCTTTAACATTTAAATGATTTCGAAAATCTGAAAAAATCTGAGAATGTTGAGAATCTTGTCATTCCAAAATCTCCTTTGGAAATCTTCTAATTTTTCCAGAATTTTGAGATCTTAGTAAAGCTTTAGGAATATTTTGAAAGATTTTAAAAGATTTAAGATCAATCTAAATTAAAAAAATTTTTTGAATCTGAAATCATTTTATGGAATTTGGAAAATGTGACACCTTTGAGAATTTAAAAAGTAATTTTGAGGATTATCAGAATAATAACAATCTTATGGATTTTGTAAACTTAGTATGAATTTTATGAAACTTGGACATATTAAAACAACTTTTGGATTTTAGAAAATCTGATCATTTGAAATTTTTTTGAGAATTTTCAGAAGTAGTGCACGGGAATCATCTTGCTTTCTTAATGTGCTTTTTAATAGAATCTTAATTCAGATTTTTTAATGATTCTATTATCTTAATGAACTTTAATAACCCTCTTAATTGCTTTGAAATGACATTACATAATTGCACTTACTGATTCTCGGCTTCTTTTGCGGTGGCTTTTTCAATCCTTACCTTTAAGCCAACCTTCAATCTCTATCTGTAATCTTTCTTATGTACAACCTCTGCGGATTACATATATCAAAGGGCTACCGCTGATTTAGCATCATGGATCCAGCATCTTGCTCCAACATCTTCCGTGGGCCTATTTGGCTTTTCGCCATCTTGTTTGAATGGTGGAACAGGTTCCATCATCTCCATTCCGTGTGCCTTATTGGCTTAAGGCCCGGTCTTTTCTTTCTCTTCGTTTTCAATTTTTTTCACCTTCTATTTCTGTATCCCAATGCGTTTTTAGCTTTGCTCTCATCTGGTTTCCGCCATCTTATTTTGGTGTTCCTACCATCTTGCTTATGTGCCTTTTTGGCTTTTCGCCATCTTGTTCTGGTTTGTCTTTTTAGCTTTCCACTATCTTATTTCCGTGTTCCTCCACCTTGTTTCGGCAATTTTGTTTCCTTGCGGCTTTTTGGTTTTCCGCTACTTTGTTTCTGACATTTTGATTTCGCCATTTCGCTTCTGAGTGGGATCCACCATTTTAAGTGCGGGCACATTTTTGGCTTATCGCTACTTGTTTTCGCGTGCCGTTTTGGATTACCCTTGGTCGCCGGAGTCAACATGTTGGACCGGTGTCTTGAAGCTTGTTTCTGCAAACTCGATCTCTCTCTCTCTCTATTAGCATACAGCTTGTAACCCCAACTTGTGGTACAACTGAACACAAGTTCCAGCGGTACCTTTGCAGGTTAAGTACAAGAGTCAATATTTCGCCGTCTAGCGGTTTAGCTCATGAATTTCTCTTTCTGGATTACGCAACTTATAACTATAATAACCGATGATTACAACATCCCTTTTATATAATGCCGTATTTTCAATCTAGTTTAAAGTTTTGAAACTTTATTTATTTTAATGTAATTCTTCTTTTTTTGAATGTAAATTTTTTTACCGCGGACACCGCGGATAATCCGCAAAACGGATAAACCGCCCGCGGATAATCGAGAGTTTACTGTATATATATATATATATATATATATATATATATATATATATATATATATATATTAAACCACCACCCGTGAGATCACGCTTTATTTGGTAAAACACAGTAAAACGCAAGTGTGATACACCGTTGTATAACACTTATACTATCGTATGACCCACCAGTGCAGTTTGATTTATTTGATAAAACGCAGCAAAACAGAAGTGTGATACACCGGTAGATCACATTTATGCGAAAGACAGAAGTGTGACTTACATGAGGGTCACGCCTTCACGTTAAAAACACGTATAACCCAACAGTGGAAGCACGCTTTATTTGATAAGATTGAGTAAAACACGAGTGTTCCATACGTTAAAATACGTGTGACGCAGCGAAGCCAGAGAAATGTGGAAACCGGTTTCAAATCATTGAATTTTACCTGAAAGGTGCAGAAACCTTTCTCTAGAATCTGCCAAAGATGTTATAAAAATGTTAAAACCAGCTTCTGTGAAAAAGACCTTAGATACAGAAAGAAACTTCAATGACAAACCAAAATGTTGAACTCAACCACAAGGCTCTTAAGTCAACCGGCAGAAGAATACGAGATAGCGGAACATTAAAACAAGATAGCGGAATGCAGAAATAAGATTTCGGCAAAAACAAGTGCGTAGAAGCACATAAACAAGATAGCGGAAAGCCTAATAGGTACTTGAAAGGAAAATAGGAAAAGTCAAGAAAGCACAAGGGAACGAGATGACGAAATCAAAATCGAACAAACAAGATTACGAAAAATGATGAATGAAACAAAATGGTGAAATAAGGAAACAAGATGGAGCCAAATTCAAAAAGACAAACGTAAAACAACATGACCGAAACAAGAAAGCGGAAAGCCAAATGAACCACACGTAAGTTAGATGGCGAAAAGCCAAAAAGGCACGTGGAAATAAGAGCGTCAAAGTAAGATGTCGTAAACAAGATGGTTAAAACAAGATGTATCTCTTTTAGATATGGAACCCGCAGAAGGGGGTTGAAAATCTGGTCCGAAAAAAGAAAATTATAAAAATAGGAAATGGATCGGAAAAGACTTGAAAAGTAGAGGTTGGAAAATTATGCCGATAAAAAAGGTCAAGTTGCAGTACCCGACATGCTAAAATCAGCTGCACCCTTTTGAGAGGTGATTTACAAAGAAGATGACAAAAAATAAGGGATGAAAATTAGGTTTAAAAAAGTGATAAATAATTGGACCGAAAATGTGGCCTTAAAAGAAGGGTTGAAAAATCCGAAGCAACAGAAAATAACAAAAACGTGTAAAAAAGGCATTTAACCGGAAAACCTAGGACCATTAAAAAAAATAAAAACGCATTAACCAAATAAAGAATTCCAAGAAAAAATTGCAAACTCAATAGAGCGATTGAGAAATTCATGGCTGCTGAACGTTTTAAAAATGGTTCCCATTCAATCACTTTTTGGTACCAGAAAATCAGAAAGGTAAAAATTATTGTATCGAGTAAAAAAAAACGAATACGTTTAAGGCTCTTGTACTTTCAAATAACTTTTTAATAAAACCGTTTAGCGTTTTTAGAACTTCAACTTCTTAAACATTTTGGTAATTCTTAGCATGACGGATTCTTGAAACTTTAAGGAATTATGAGAATTTTATTTTTAGAATTTTGAGAATGTTGAGAATTTTGAAACCTAAAATTTTAGAATCTTGAGAATTATAAAATTAAATTAAATTTTTGTCAATTTTAGAACTTTGATAATCTAAAATTTAAAATTTTTTAAATATTGGCAATTTTAAATACATAACTATTTTAATTTGTTTTTGGCACCAGAAAATAAAAAAAGTTGGGTTTGGAAGATTTTTTTAATTTATTAGATTTTTAAGGTTTAAAAATCTCAAAATTGTTAGATTTTAAAATTTTTAAATTATGAAATTATTAAAAAATAGGAGAATCTTCAAATCTTTAAAAACCTTACAATCTCGAAAATCTTTTAAAAACCGTAAAAAATAAGATTTTCGCAAATAATAACTTTTCAAAATTAAGAGCATTTTGACATTGATCTTAATTTAGAATCTTAAAAACTTAAATCTTGAAATATTGTTTGCGAAAATATGAGAGTTGAGAATTTCTGGATTTTTGTGAATTATGATGATTTTGAGATTTGTGGTAATTTTGAGAGTTATCGGAATATCGAGAACTTTACCAATATCGAAGATTGGAATCTTAAAATTTTTATATTTATTGGGCTTTCAATACTGAGTTGTAAATTTATAGAATCTTTAGAATCTAAAACCTTAAGATCTATAAAATTCTTAGAATGTTGAAAAATTTTAGAAAATTGTGTGTATTTAATACATTGAGGCTTTTTTAAAATTTCTAAAATCTTATATCAGTTGCCCTGAAATTTTTGAATTTTGCGAAGCCAAGAAAGCTTTAAATTTTCTAAATCTTGAAAGCTCTGAAAACTTCAAGTTTAATTTAAGATTGTTATGTTTTTAACGTAATGAGAATGTTGAGGATCTTTAGAGCATTGAGCATCCCTAGAATTGTGAGTTTTTAAAACCTTGATAATCTCGAAACCTCTAAGAACTGAAATTTTGAGCCTTGAGTGCTAAACATTGTTAGATTTTTGTACACTTCTAAGTTTTTTAGAAACACTGTTAAAACCAAGGCCAGATGAAATGAATACATAACAAAAATGGCAACGTACGCAAAAGCATGTACTGATAATCGATAGCAGCATCTTTGATGATACTGCGACGAAACCTTGTCTACGATATTGTTTTGTTTTTGGTTTATAAGGTGGTAGGCAAGTATACTCCATGCTAGCCGGGGAGGTACCACCACCCTTACCATGGGCTCCTTAATATTGGGTCTCCGATTTTCTGAGCTCGGTAAGGGCTGCCGGTTACCTTATCCATCATCCTTAATCTATTCTCATCCTTATTCTTCCTTCTCGCCCTCACTGTATTCCTATCGGATTAAAAGTCCCAAATTAAAAAATAAGATGGCTGTGGTTTCTAGGGTAATAAATTCCGGACGTAAAATCCTGCCCCATTCGGATGTCCGGGAGGGCAGGGCCCAAGCGACCACGGTCATCGAAAGTATCAACTTTCTGATTCACTACTGCAACATCCGCGGTATCAAGTCTAATCTTAATGCTATTTACCAACATCTTGAACAATTACAACCTGATATTTTGTTTCTATCTGAAACACAAGTCTCCTCTGAAAGCTCCGAGTCACCCCACTTGCAATTTCCTCAATACCACCTTCACTCTAACTTTCGATATAAAGGAGGCGTATGTGCGTACATCAAGGACAGAATTGCTTGCAAGAGGGTTTTTTCCTTAGAAAATAAAAATTTTGACGTGATTTGGTTTAAACATTCTGGTCCAAATTTTGTGAAATTCGACTGTTGCATTTATAGGTCTCCTAATGACAGTAACTTTCAAGACTTCTTCGATTACCTTAGTATGAAAGTTGACTATCTCCTGTCTCAGTTTCCATCTTGCGATATCTCAATTGTAGGCGATTTCAATGTTCATAACTCTAATAGGCTTCAGTTTTCATCTACTACAAATCCCGCTGGTCATAGTGCAGAAACATTTGCTATTTCATGTGATCTCACACAAATGATTTTTGAACCCACAAGAATCCCTGATAACCCTAACCATACTCCACATCTTCTAGATATATTTCTTACATCAAACCCTCTTGTTTATAAAACTTCCGTTCTTTCGGCTTTAGGTCTTTCCGACCATTGTCTAATAGAAATCATTTCTACTGTACCTAATTCCACTGTTGTTCGCAAAACCGATAGAACCTTGTGGTGTTTAAGTCAGCTCGATGGAGTAATTTACGGGATTTCTTTGCAACCTTTCCATGGCGTGAATATTGTTTTGTCGTCCTCTTCTTCGGACATCGCTCTTTCAGTATCTGAAGTCATCCTCATGGGAATGGAGTTATATATTCCCAAAAAACAGTACTGTATAGGTCATTCACGTTCCCAACCTTGGTTCAATAAGGCTTGTGCTGATGCAATATCTTTAAAAAATAAATATTACATTAAATGGAAATCTAATAAATCGGTCGACAGTCATGTAGAATATGTAGGTGCTAGAAATATCTGCAAAAGTGTCATCACTAAAACTAAAAAGTTGTTCGAACAACGAAAATGCATTGAACTAGCTCCATCTCCTTTAGGCAGTCGTAAATTTTGGTATTTAGCTAAAGCCATTAGTAAAAACTTTGGAACATCTTCATTTCCCCCCCTGACATCTATTGACGGATCGGTAGTTGCTGATTCTGTAGACAAAGCCAATGTTTTTGTGGATTTGTTTGCATCAAACTCGTGTCTTAATGATTCTGGAAAAGATGTGCCCCTAGTCAACTCTTCTTCATACGCTATGAAACCAATTCATTTTCGGTACAAGCTCTTGGAATCGATCATCAGTAGACTTGACCTCAATAAGGCGACTGGCCCAGACGGTATCCTAGCTACCGTCTTAAAGAAATGTTCCCCCGAACTAGTACCAGTCCTATCTAAGCTCTATACGATCTCTATATCTTCTGGGGAATTCCCTTCATCATGGAAGTTAGCAAATGATCAACATATTCCCAAAAAAAGGTGATAAGACCGATCCCTCAAGCTACTGACCAATTGCCATCACTTCCATTTTGTCTAAAATCATGGAAATAGCCATCAATCAGCAACTGCTCACGTTCCTTGAAACTAACAAACTCCTTAGTGACCACCAATATGGGTTTAGGCACCGTGGTTCAACAGGTGATCTTCTTTCATATGTGACCCAAATTTGGAACAATACAGTAGATCAGTCCGGTGAAACAGTTGTAGTCGCTTTAGATATCTCAAAGGCATTTGACCAAGTTTGGCATAAGTGTTTATTTGCCAAACTCACCTCGTTTGGGTTAAATGATACGCTCATCAACTGGGTTTCTAGTTTCCTTAATAAAGGACGAATACGTGTCGTAGTTGATGGCTTTTTTTTAAAAGAAGTTAGCATTAACGCGGGCGTACCGCAGGGATCCGTTATAACGCCTACACTTTTTCTGCTGCACATAAATGACCTTATTCCTTCAACTACTAACCCCATCCATTGCTTTGCTGACGATAGCACTCTTTACTGTAATTCATCTCAGTCTATTCATAGTGATAATCCACCGTCTATGTCAAATCAAGAAATTAAAGCTGAAATGGCAAATTCAATCAACAAATACATTAAACGTATTCTCGAATGGGGAAGCAATAATCTAGTTAAATTTAGTGCTAATAAAACTCAGTGTTACCTTGTGTGCGCCAAAAAAGATCGATCATTTCCTGTTGTAAGTATGAATGGCTCAGTTCTTAAGTTTTCAGACTTTATTACTCTGTTGGGTATGACTGTATCTTCAAATCGCTCATGGGTTGACCATCTTCTGTCAGCCACCAAAACAGCTGCTCGTAAAATAGGCTTTTTGTACAGATCTAAGCAGTACTTTACCTCTCAACAACTCCTTCTGCTGTATAAGGCCCAAATTCGGCCTCATCTGGAATATAATTCTCACCTCTGGGTTAGTGCTCCCCAATACGCTCTCGATATCGTTGATCGTATTCAAAAGAGAGCGATTAGGCTTATAAATGACCCGTCCTTAACTTCTCATATACAGTCCCTTAAGCATAGAAGGATGGTTTCCGTTCTTTCTTTGTATTATCGTTATTACAAAGGCTATTGTGCTGCTGAATTTACCATCTCGGGCTATCTTTGCGAAAAATACTCGGTTCGCTCATTCACATCATCAGTATGCAGTACAAATCTCCACTTGTCGTACCAAACGGGCACAATCCACATTTTCTACACGGCTTCTAAACACTGGAATGATCTCCCTAGTTCCTGCTTTTGTCTCACTTATGATATGAGAAAATTTAAGGTAGCTGTTCATAGGCATCTATTGGCAATTCATTATCCCTTTATCCATCCTCCTAAGTGTTCCTGAGTGCTTTAACACGATAGGCCAAGTTTAGCCTGTTCAGGTCCACAATCATAAAAAAAAGAAAGATTCAAACCAGGATAATTTCCGACCAACACGAAACGAGCGTTCTATTTTTAAACTTAGTAGTTACGAGGATCGACATTTTCTAAAACAGCGTACAAATTGTTTTGAATTTGGCCTCGTTATTGAAAAACTCAAAATAAGATCATTTGAACCCGTGCAAATGAGCATTCCATTTTTAAACCTAATGCAAGGAGAAACCATTTGTAAAATAAACACAAGATAACGTTTTGGTTACTGGTTCACCAGTTTCTAAAATATTCTACAAACTGAATCGTACAAGTTTTGTTTTCGATAAAAAAACACAATCTATGATAATTGCGGACCGATATGAAGCGCTCTGTTTGTAACTCAGCGCACTTCTACAGCTTTTGCCATCTACGAGGCTACGAGGCTTTCCATTTTCTAAAATATGCCACAAATTGTTTTGTATCTTGCATTGATTGCTATAATATGCCCAAACCACAGGTCGATGTAAAAAGTACTCCATTTTTAAATTCAGTGCAACCGTACCATTTTCTTGCATCTTCTTGCTTAGTTTTCTGTAAAAGATTCAAACCAAGGTTGTTTGAGACCGAGATAAAACAAACGTTCTGTTTTTAAACTCTGCAATACCACAGCTCTGAGCATACAAACATAAGGAAAAGTTTTACATACGAAGCTGTTCATTTTCTGCCATTTTCTTGCATCGTTCACGGTAAAAGTGAATTAAACTCAGTGCAATGCCATACCTCTTCACACAAACATGAGATAAAGTTTCGGTAAAAGATAAGCATATTTTTCCATCTTTTTGCCTCGTTTTTCATAAAAAACTTAAACCAAGGGTCACTTTAAATCCAAATAAAACGAACGCTCTGTTTCTAACCTTAGTGCAACACAACTCTTACATACAAACCGAAGATACAGTTTTGATTATGAAGCTTACGATTTACTTCCATCCTATTGCCTCGTTTTCAATAAAAGACTTAAACCAAGGTCATTTTAGACTGAGATGAAACGAACGCTCTGCACACATACAAACCTAAGATACAGTTTTGGCTACGAAGCTGGCCATTTTCTTGCCTTGCTTTCGATAAGAGACTCAAGCCCAGTTCATTTCAGATTGAGATTAAACAAACGTTCTGTGTTTAAACCACAGCTCTTGACATTCAAGCACAAGATAAAAGACTCAAACTAAGGTCATGTCAGACCGGGGTGAAACTAACGCTGTTTTTACATTCAGTGCAATACGACAGTTCTTGACATACAAACAGAAGGTAAAGGCCATTTTCTTCCATCTTGTTTTCGATAAAAGATTCACATCAAGGTCATTTCAGGCCAAGATCAAACGAACGCTCTGTTTTTAAAAAGTGAAGTTCAACAGCCTTTGCCATAAAAATACAAACATTTGGGTACTAGGGTGCCCATTGCAAACTTGTGCAAATAGTTTTGTATCTTTATTTTCGAAATGAATTCAAGACGAACCCCTCCGTAAAGTAAAAAATAAAGCTTTGGTTACGATACTCACCTTTTTGGATTAAAGACTCAAACCAGAATTATTTCAGATCGATACAAAGTAAGTGCCCATTGTTTCAACTGATGTCAATACTATAGTTCTTGTGAAACAAAGCTTGCCATTTTCTAAACATTGTACAAATTTTCCTGCATCTTGCCTCGCTTTCGAAATAAATACTCAAATCAGAATTAATTAAACCGACCGATACGAAACTATCCTCTATAAGGTAAACCCAAGACTAAGACTTGATTTCGAAGTTCTCCAGTTTCTAAAACCTTTTACAAAGTGTTCCGTATTATGGCGCGTTTTCGATAAAAGGCTCAAGACAAGATAGACAGTTTTCTCATACAACTTAAGAGAAGGTATACGGCTATTAGGTTTGCCATTTTTCCAAATATTATACAAGTATATTCGTATCTCTCCTCGTTTTCGACATGAAACGATCGTTCCGCCTTTTTTAACATAGCAAGGCGAAATCGCTTGTAAAGTAAACCCAAGACAAAGCTTGGCTACGAAGCTCACCATTTTATAAAATATTTTACAAATTGTTTCCCATCTTCCATCGATTTCGATAAAAGTTAATCCTGGTTGTGAACTCAGTGCAATCATGATATCTTTTGTCATAAAGACACAAGTTATACTTTTTCTATGAGGATCATTGTTATTATTATTATTTTTTAAAACATTTTACAAATTGTTTAGAATCCTGACTCGTTTTCGAATAAACATTAAACCGACGTAAAAGAAGCGTTCAGTTCGTAAATATAATTCAAGGCGAAAAACCTTAGAACAGTAAAGTAGGAGATTACGATGTTCGTCATTACTATATTCTACAGTAAGGTCCGAAAGTCCTGTCATCCCCCCTTTTTTGTGTTATAATGCATACTTATATGTAATTTTTCTTCTCAGGAGATGAACTTGGAATTCCAAAAATGACTATGCTGACACACATGAAAAAAGATTTGGAATTAAAATGCTTTAAGCCAACATTCGTAAACGAGTTGAGTGATGAGGACATTCGGCGAAGACATGAGGCTTGCTCAAGATTACTCGATGTGTTTGTGAAACTCCCGCAGCGAGGCAAGGTTTTCTTCTCAGACGAATGTGCAATTTACCGATCTTCTCGGAATAGGGGCATTTTCTTCTGGAGTAAAGAAAATCCATAATATCATGAAGAGTTAGAGAATAATCCACCACATGTTATGATCTGGGCAGCAATGTCCAGTAGGCATCTGATAGGGCCGTATTTTTTTGACGGTACGGTCAATCAAAATTCTTACTTGGAAATGTTGCAGGAATGGTTCATTCTACAGCTTCAAAGACTGAACATTCTTGATGACAGTTGGCTTCAACAAGATGGAGCTCCTGCTCACTACGCTCTCCGTGTCAGAGAATTCTTGGATGAAGTGCTACCCCAGAGGTGGATAGAGGGAGGATCGCAGTATCTGCCAGCGCCGATCGAGTGGCCTCCCAGGAGTCCAGATTTGACATCATGCGACAATTCTCTGTGGGGAATAATTAAGCAGAAGGTCTTGAAACAACGATATCAGTCTGTTGAAGAATTGAAGGAAGCTGTTAGGGAGGAATTGAGGGATATCACCCTGCCTATTCTTCGGAAAATCTCACACAGGGCCTGGCGCCGCATCATTTTGTGCCGTGAAAATGACGGTGTCCATACTGATATTCTGGACCACTAAACAACCTAAAACTCTAACTATCAACATATGCTGTGGCATGTTCGCAAATACACATACAACACATACAATCATCACACAAATAGGGGGTGGTGACAGGACTTTCGGACCTTACTGTACATTGTTTTAAGGAATGTTTCGTACCTTGTCTAGTTTTCGACAAAAGAGAAAATTGTTATCTTACATAGTTCTTGATGAAAGGCTCAAACAGGGACCATTTCATATTGACGCAAAAGTACTCTGTTTCCAATTTCAGTGCTATAATATAGCTCTCGTCATATTAACATAGGATAAAGTTTTGGCTACGAGGCACGCCGTTTTCTAATATACCTGCAAATAATTTCGTATCTTGCCTCGTTTTCGATAAAAGACCCAAACAAGGATCATTTCAGACTGGGATGAAACGAGGATTCTCTTTTTAACTCAGTGTAATCTTACGGCGTTTGGCATACAAAGTTAGGTTATGAGGATCGTCATTTTCCAAAATATTTTACAAATTGTTACGTATCTTGCATCATTTTCGATGAAAAACTCAAACCAGGATCATTTGAGATCGACACAAAAACCAGTGCTATGGCTCTAATCTCAGTGCAATAACGTATGTCTCAAAAGTTTTGGCACAAAATATTTTATAAACAAATATGTTTTATTTAAACTTATAGCTATCAAACATAATTAACAAAATTGAAAAATTAAATTAAATGAAGTGGTCCATGATTTTCTACGAACATTTCGCATGAGGTCTTGGGCGGCTGTAGTATCTATCTCCCGAACGTTTCTGTAAATCGTCCGTCTTAACTGTTCTTCATTTTCGGCTTACCATCCCCCATCATACACTTTTCTACTCAAAAGTGCCAACATTCTTTTATTGAGCGGGCCTGAGGTGGATTAGAAGGATTGTCGTTTCGTGGTACGAATGGTATGTTATGAGCGTTGAGCCAGTTCTGAGTTTCCCTGGCGTAATGGCATGATACTAAATCTGGCTAAAACATTATATCGTCTTCAGCATGATTCGTTAATGAAAAATTATTCAGTTTGACCAGACAGTTCTGAATATAGCGCTGACTATCCAGTGCTTCGCCTCTTACACGCCCCGCATAAGGCCTCGATATCCCTCTTATGGAAATCGCGCACTAGGTAAATTTAATCAACAAATTTTGCCTTTTCTTTATATTTAACATTCTCTGGGGAGTTTTCTATGCTACTTCTGAGTTACTTAGAGTTTAATATTTTTTTACAATAACAATGACTTTGTTGTTCGCGTATCTTTTGGACATTTTCTTCTTTCTCGATATTCTTGACCATTCCTAACCTATTACTCCCAAACTGTATCCTTAGAAGTTCTATATTCCTTTGTTACCTTCCTGACCGACATTCCAACTCTATTTGTTGCTCTTCTTACTAACCTGTCTGCTCTGGCTTGGGTAAAAGATCTGGGTCTTCCACCTTTTGGGAGATTTATACATAGTATACCTTGTTCACAATCCGCTATTGTGCGATAAACAGTTCTGCGAGAAATGTTTTGATTTTCGAATATGCGAACTATTTCACGCTTAGGCATTTGCCCAACTAGACTGTAAATACTTTAAATACTTTTACAAAGATCTAAATTGTAAGCCATTTTAGTACAACTGATTTTTAAAACTACATTGTCAAAGTGATGACAAACTTTCAAAAAATTTTTGTTTCCAAAGCCAACCTAATATTTTATTATTCTCGCGTATTTTACATCCATTGGATTTTGTGCTAAAACTTTTGAGGCATACGTTATTACAGCTCTCGTAATACCAACATATGATAAAATTTTGGGTACGAGGTACGCCATTTTCTAAAATATTTGAAAATAATTTGTTGCCTCCTTTTCGACAGAAGATTCAAATAATGGTCATTTCAGACCCTGTTTTTAAATTTAGTGTGATACGGCTTTGGCTACGGGGCTCCCTATTTTCTAAAATATTTGGAAATAGTTTAGTATCTTGTCTCGATTTAGGTAAAAGAAACGGAATCATTTCAAACGGAGGTAAAACGAGGACTCCCTTTTTAACTCAGTGCAATGCTACAGCGATTGCTATGAAAACAACGTTCTCGATAGTCTTGACCATTCCTAACCTATTACTTCCAAACTGTATCCTTAGAAGTACTATATTCGTTTGCTACCTTCCTGACCGACATTCCAACTCTATTTGTTGCTCTTCTACTAACTTGTCTGCTCTGGCTTGGATAAAAGATCTGGGTCTTTCTCCTTTTGGGATATTTATACATGGTATACCTTGTTCACAATCCGCTATTGTGCGGGAAATATTTTGATTTTCGAATATGTGAACTATTTCACGCTTAGGCATTTGCCCAACTAGACTGTAAATACTTTTACAAAGATCTAATTTGTAAGCCATTTTAGTACAACTGATTTTTAAAACTGCACTGTCGAAGTGAAGACAAATTTTCAAAAAATTTTTGTTTCCAAAGCCAACCTAATATTTTATCATTCTCGCGTATTTTACATCCATTGGATTTTGTGCTAAAACTTTTGAGGCATAAGTTATTAAAGCTCTCGTCATTCCAACATATGATAAAGTTTTGGGTACGAGGAACGCCATTTTCTAAAATATTTGGAAATAATTTCGTATCTTGCCTCCTTTTCGACAGAAGATTCAAATAATGGTCATTTCAGACTCTGTTTTTAAACGTAGTGTGACAATGCTTTGGCTACGGGGCTCCCTATTTTCTAAAATATTTGGAAATAGTTTAGTATCTTGCCTCGATTTAGGTAAAAGAAATAGGATCATTTCAAACCGAGGTAAAACGAGGACTCCCTTTTTAACTCAGTGCAATCCTACAGCGATTGCTATGAAAACAACGTTTCGGCTAAGAGGCTGGTCAAATATTCTTGTATTTGACCTCGTTTTCGATAAAAGACTCAAATCAGGACCATTTTAGACCGAGGAGAAACGAGTACTTTCTGTTTAACTCAGTGCAATGCTACAGTTTTCGCTAAAAGGCTGGCCATTGTCTAAAATATTTTGCAAATTGCTATCTTGCATGGTTTTTGATGGAAGACTCAAACCAGGATCATTTCAGATCGACACATAAACCAGTGTTCTATTTCTAATCCCAGTGCAATATTACAGATCTCGTCATGCTAATATAAGATAACGTTTCAGCTACAGACTCGCCATTTTCTAAAATATTTGGAAATAGTTGTCTTTCTAATATACCTTTTTAAATAATTAAACTTGTTTGAGCATACTAAACATGTAGATTTAACTGCAAATGCAAGAAAAAATTTAAATTAAAACATTAAGTGAAATTAGTAAGTGTGATATTTATCAATGGTGGAATTTAAAAAATTTAAAAATTAATTATCTGAATTGTTTCAAATTGTATAGCAATTAGTTTCTATTTAGCAATAATTACAGACATTTCTAAAAAAAATTTTTTGGATTAATTTAAACTAAGGGACCTAGTTTTATAATTAAATATTCAATTTAAGCGCAAATTGAAGTTGAGCTTCAAATTCAGATGTTAAGTAAAATTAGTAAGTATAGTGCTTTATTTATTGAACAAGTTTTTTAATGTTTGATACTAACTATCTCAATTAGTTAAAATTACTTCAAATTGTTCTACAATTAGTTTCTACTTAACAATAATTACAGGCATTTCTAAAAAACCAATTTTAGGCTAATTTAAACTAACGGGAATTTTATACTTAGAGCTTAAATTAGTGTCAATTGATTACAACCTAATGTACTTTCATAAGTAATTATACTTGTTTGAGCATTTAGCCATACTTACAAAAACTTCTAAAAAACAGGATTTAATGTAATTTACACAAAGGGAAATTTTAAAAGACCTCGTTTTATACTTAAATAGAGCTTAAATTAATTTCAATTTATTATCATCCAATTAATTTCATTTGATTGAGCACGCCGAAAAATAAATTTAAGTGCAAATGCTAGTCAAGATTTAGGCATTAAGTAAGATTTGCAAGTGTGCTTTTTATCTATTGGTTACGTTTTTTTAATCTCAATTAGTTATAATTACAACAAATTGTTCTTTTATTAGTTTCCATTTAGCAATAGTTCCATACGTTTCTAAAAAGCAACTTTTAGTCTAATTTAAACTAAGTGAAATCTTTTAAACTTATTTGTAGATTTAAGTTCAAGTGCAAATGGAGATTCATGCAAATTAAATTAAGGGAGATTTGGAAAATCTCATTTTGTAATTAAATAAAGCTTAAATTAATATATTGTAATTAGTTTCACTTAATTCCAATTTAATATACTTTCATTAATAATTAAGCTTGTTTGAGCACCATGAAAATGTAAATTTAGACATTAAGTAACTTTTATCTGTTAGTCAAGTTTTTTAAATTTTGAAGTTAATTACCTCCGTTAATTAAAATTACTTCAAATTGAACTACAATTAGTTCCCATTTAACAATAGTTACAGACATTTCAAAAAACCAAATTTTAGTCTTATTTAATTGTTATAGTCCAATGTAGTTTCATAATTAATTAAACTTTTTCGAGCACGAATAAAATGTAGATAAATTAACCTGCAAGTGCAAGTGGAGGCCTCAATTTAGACATTAACTAAAATTAATGTGGTTTTTATCTTTTGCTAAAGTTTTGTAAAATTTGAAATTAATTGTTAAATTAAAATTACTTCAAATTGTACTGCAATTAATTTCTATTTAAAAACAATTAGAGACAAATTCTAAAAAAAATTTTATCTAATTAGTGTGGAAAATTTTAAAATATCTCGCTTTATACCCAAATTAATTTCAATTTTTTATACTCCGATGCAGATACTTTTTGTGAAAATGCATTATAATTTATTATACTTTCATAAGTAATTAAACTGGTTTGATCACACCGATAATGTAGATTTAAGTGTAAATGCAAGTGGAGATTGAAATTTAAACATTACGTTTAATTAGTCAAAATCACTGCATATTGTACTTCAATTAGCTTCTATCTAACAATAATTACAGACATTTTCAGAAAAAATGCAAGAGGAGATAAAAATTTAGACATTAAGTAAAATTAGTAAGTGTAGTTTTTACCTAAAAGTCAAGTTTTTTAAAATTTGAAATTATTTCAATTAGTTAAATTGTACTGCAATTAGTTTCTATTTAACAATAATTACAGACATTTCTAAAAAAAAACAACTTTTCGTCTATTTTAAATTAAAAGGGATTTTGAAAGACCACGTTTTATACTTAAATAGAGCTGAAATTGATTTGAATCTATTATACTGCGATATAGGTACTTTCATAAGTAATTAAACTTATTTAAGCATGGCGAAAATGTAGATTTAAGTGCAAATGTAAGTGGAAATTGAAATTTAAGTTTACGTATAATTAGTAACTGTGGTTTTTATGCATTGGTCAGGTTTTTTTTAATTTGAAAGTAATTACGCCAATTAGTTAAAATTACGCCAAATTGTACTCCAATTAGTTTTTATTTAACTATAATTACAGATATTTCTAAAAAAACAAAATTTAGTCTAATTTAAATTAAAGGAACTTTTAAAAGACCACGTTTTATACTTAAATAGAGCTTAAATTGATTTCAATTTATTATACTGCGAACAGGTACTGTCACAAGTAATTAAACTTGTTTGAGCACGCCGCAAATGTAGATTTAAGTGCAAATGCAAGTGGAGATTGAAATTTAAGTTTACGTATAATTAGTAACTGTTTTTTTTAATTTGAGTTAAAATTACTTCAAATTGCACTGTAATTAGTTCCTATTTAAGAATAATTACAGACATTTCTAAAAAAACAAATTTTAGTCTAATTTAAATTAAAGACATTTTTAAAAGACCACGTTTTATACTTAAATAGAGCTTACATTGATTTCAATTTATTATATTGCGATATAGGTACTTTCATAAGTCATTAAACTTGTTTGAGCACGCCGAAAATGTCGATTTAAGTGCAAATGCAAGTGGAGAATGAAATTTAAGTTTACGTATAATTAGTAACTATGGTTTTTATGCATTGCTCAGGTTTTTTTTTAACTTGAAAGTAATTACGCCAATTAGTTAAAATTACTCCAAATTGTACTGCAATTAATTCCTATTTAACTATAATTACAGAGATACCTAAAAAAACAAATTTTAGTCTAATTTAAATTAAAGGAATTTTTAAAAGACCACGTTTTATACTTAAATAGAGCTTAAATTGATTTCAATTTTTTATACTGCAATGTAGGTACTTTCATAAGTAATTAAACTTGTTTGAGCACGCCGAAAATGTAGATGTAAGTGCAAATGCAAGTGGAGATTGAAATTTAAGTTTACGTATAATTAGTAACGGTAGTTTTTATGCATTGCCTGAGGTTTTTTTAATTTGAAAGTAATTAGGCCAATTAGTTAAAATTACTCCAAATTGTACTCCAAAGTCTAATTTAAATTAAAGGAATTTTTAAAAGACCACGTTTTATACTTAAATAGAGCTTACATTGATTTTAATTTATTATACTGCGATACAGGTACTGTCATAAGTAATTAAACTTGTTTGAGCACGCCGAAAATGTAGATTTAAGTGCAAATGCAAGTGGAGATTGAAATATAAGTTTACGTACAATTAGTAACTGCTTTTTTTAATTTGAAAGTAATTACACCAATTAGTTAAAATTACTCCAAAGTGTACTGTAATTAGTTTCTATTTAACAATAATTACAGACATTTCTAAAAAAACAAATTTTAGTCTAATTTAAATTAAAGGAATTTTTAAAAGACCACGTTTTATACTTAAATAGAGCTTACATTGATATCAATTTATTATACTGCGATACCCAAATAGAGCTTAAATTAATTTCAATTTTTTATACTACGATGCAGATACTTTTTGTGAAAATGCATTATAATTTATTATACTTTCATAAGTAATTAAACTTGTTTGAGCACACCGAAAATGTAGATTTAAGTGCAAATGCAAGTGGAGATTGAAATTTAAGTTTACGTATAATTAGTAACTATGGTGCATTGCTCAGGTTTTTTTTAATTTGAAAGTAATTACGCCAGTTAGTTAAAATTACACCAAATTCTACTGTAATTAGTTTCTATTTAAATATAATTACAGAGATTTCTAAAAAAACAAATATACTTAAATAGAGATTAAATTGGTTTCAATTTATTATGCGACAATGTAGGTACTTTCATAAGCAATTAAACCTGTTTGAGCACGCCAAAAATGTATATGTAAGTGCAAATGCAAGTGGAGATTGAAATTTAAGTTTATGTGTAATTAGTAACTATGGTTTTTATGCATTGCTCGGGGTTTTTTAATTTGAAAGTAATTACGCCAATTAGTTCAAATTACTCCCAAATTGTACTGAAATCAGTTTCTATGTAACTATAATTACAGAGATTTGTAAAAAACAAATTTTAGTCTAACTTAAATTAAAGGAATTTTTAAAAGACCACGTTTTATACTTAAATAGAGCTTAAATTGATTTCAATTTATTATACGGCAATGTAGGAACTTTCATAAGTAATTAAACTTGTTTGAGCACGCCGAAAATGTAAATGTAAGTGCAAATGCAAGTGGAGATAGAAATTTAAGTTTTCGTATAATTAGTAACTGTGGTTTTTATGCATTGCTCAGGTTTTTTTAATTTGAAAGTAATTACGCCAATTAGTTAAAATTACTGCAAATTGTATTGCAATTAGTTTCTATTTAAAAAGGATTACAGGCAATCCTAAAAAAAGAACAATTTTAGTATAATTCACAGCTTAAATTAATTTTAATTTATTATAGTCGCCAAATGTAGATTTAATTGCGAATTGAAACTTAGACATTAAGTAAAATTAGTAAATGTGACGTTTATCCATTGGTCAAATTGTTTAAAATTTGATATTAATTACCTCTTTTAGTTAAAACTACTTCAAATGTTACTGCAATTAGTTTCTATTTAACAATAATTACAGACATTTCTAAAAAAACTAATTCTGGTGTAATTTAAACTAAAAAAATTTTAAACGACTTCGTTTTATACATAAATAAAGCTTAAATTAAATTCAATGCATTATCATTTATTGTAATTTCATGAATAATTAAACTAGTTTGAGCACGCGGAAAATGTAGATTGCAAATGCAAGTGCAAATTAAAAAGTAGGTATTAAGTAAAATTAGTAAATGTATTGGTCAATTTTTTTAAGATTTGATATTAATTATCTCAATTTCAAAAAAAAAAAAAAAAATTTCTGGTCTAATTTAACCTAAAGGAAATTTAAAAAGACCTCGTGTTATACTTAAATAAAGCTTAAATTAATTTTAATTTATTATAATGTCTTGTGCTTTCAAAAACATTGAACACGCCGATAATGTAGATTTCAGTGGTTTAAAGTTAGACAATTAACTAAAATAAGTAGGTGTGGTTTTTATCGATTGGCCAAGTTTTTAAAGTTTCAAATTAATTATTTCAATTATTTAAAAATGGTAAAGCAATTAGCTTCTATTTAACAATAATTAAAGACGTCTAAACACGAAATTTTTAGTCTAACTTATCACTAAGAGAAGTTTAGATTTGTTTAGATATTAGGTAAGTAAAATTAGTAAGTTAGGTTTTTATTTATTGATCGTTTTTTTAAAATGTTCAATTAATTATTTCAATTAGTTAAAATTACTTCAAATGGTACTGCAATTACTTTCTTTGAACATTAATTACAGGTATTTTTGAAATTTTATTATAATTTATTGTACTCACAAGTAATCAAACGCGGAAAATATAGATTTTCGTGGTTTAAATCTAGATAATTAACTAAAATTAGTAAGTGTTGTTTCTATCTATTGGTCAAGTTTTTAAAGTTTCAAATTAATTATCTCGATTATTTAAAAATCTTACTATTACTTTGTGTTTAACAATAATTATACATTTCCAAAAAAAAAAGCTAAATTTTTGGTCTAACTTAAACTCAGAGAAGTTTTAAAGGACCTCGCTTTATACTTAAATAGAGATTAAATTAGGTTTAATTTATTATAATCTGATGTACTTTTATAAGTAATTAAACTTTTTTGAGTAGTACGACGAAAATGTAGATTTAAGTGCAAATGCAAGTGGTGATTAAGTAAAATTAGTAGGTAAGAGTGGTTTTTATCTGTTGGTTAAGTTTGTTAAAATTTGAAATTAATTATTCTCAACTAAAATTACGTCAAATTTTAGTCTAATTACGTAAGAGTAATTTTAATAGCCCTTGTTTTAGGTATATTTAAACGGAGCTTAAATTAATGACTTAATATTAGTCTCAACTAATGTAGCTAATGTATTTTTATAAATAATTAAACTTATTATTTGTACTTAACTCTACGTTTTCAGCATAATCAAACAGGAAATTTTATACTTTTTGTACGATTTTTATCTACTGATCAAATTTGTAAAGTTTGACATTAATTATCCGAATTACTTCAAAAAAATCTAATTTTTACTCTAATTTAAACTAATGAAAATAACCAATTGTAATTCGCCTCAATTTATTACAATTTAATGTACCTACGTATTTAAGTAAAATTTATACATTAAGGAAATTAGTAGGTAAGTGTGGTTTCTATCTACTGATCACATTTCTTAAAATTAGAGGTAATTACCTAACCGATTTGATTATTTAATAATATTTATAGAAATCCTTGTAAATAAAATTTTAGTCTAATTTAATTGTCGGTAGTGAGGATGCGATAATAATTGTAATTGTGCATAATTTATCTTCAAATACACGACTCATAAACCTAAATGATTAGTATTTTAATTTTAATTAAAGTAGGTAAAAGTTGTTCACTTTTAAGTAAAATTTAAATTAAGGGAAATATTAAAACAGATCATTTTATATTTAGATTTACTTTATGTTAAGCAATTATAATTAATTTTAACTTTGTTTAGGGATTTTTTAACTTTAATTGCCATTTATGCTAACTAATTAAAATAGTGCAAAAACTTAGTCAAAATTCTCAGTACAATTAATCACGTATTAATGAGAATTAAAAAACAACATACCTATCTATTCATATATTTCAGTTGTATAAAAAGTGATCATCATCAGGGTTTGTAAATTTTTATGACAATTTGAATACGTTTTTATCATCATATGCAGGTATCATTTATATTACTAAACAGTCATAAAATGGAAATTAGTTAATAATTTCTTGAATTACCTTCTAGAACTCAATTTTAAGTCGGCAAAAGGATAAGTACTTTTAAGTATTTAGAAGCAATTGTAAACCAAACTTTAATAAACATATTTTCAAAAAATTTCCTTACAAAAATCAAAACTCTAATTTTATTTATCAATTTCAGATTTGAAATTTGGAATTGCTAATTCTGAGTTATTAATCAGTATTACAAACTTCGCAAAAAATCACATTTATGCATGTGCTATTAATTTGTATAAAGGCGTATTTATTATCTTCATCGAATTAAAATCGATATACGTGATGCGTGTTTATGTATCCAAATTTTGATAGGTTATGGTTAATTAAACATTATAGAATTTGTTACCAACTTAACCTTAAGATTATAAACATTAAAGCCTAGTTGAATGTTGCTACATGCAATAAATCGCACAAAAATTATGTTTATTTGTAGTTAATTAAAGCAACAAGTCTTTTTTTAATTGTAAAATGTTGATTTGTGTTACGAATTTTTTCATGAATGTGTTGCATTTATCCCCTCATCCCAAATGAGTAATGCTATGAGAAGGGTGATCTTCCCTGTGTCTAGTGGACCGCCGCGACAGAATAAGGGATGCTTTAGGGGAGAATGTGTTGAAAGCGTAGCTGTTCCATCGTAATGTATCAGTAACCTACTGACCATCAGACGATGTTTAATTTCTTTCATTTTTTAAGAGCATTTACGCAAATAAATACGATTTTCTTTGCATAATAATAATAAATGTACGTTCATATAAATGAGTAGTTGAATGGACGGTAACGGATGTGTTCGGGTGAAACTGTGGTGGTGTCGATTACTTTTGTTTATATGATGGCTAGTTAAGAGGCATAGGTAAAGATATATATGCATGAGACTAAAGTAAATGGCGGCGTAAAAATAAAAAGCGTCGTAGAGTTCGTATTGATTCCGCAGTGACAGCCCGGTGACATTCTTTATCAATACGTCACAGCTCATATTTCAAGTTCCCTTGCATCCGCCCTCGGAGCTACAAAGAAACTAAGTTCTTTCGGTGGCGGTGGGTGGCATACTACGGACGTCGATAAAGTGGGGAACCAATGAAACGTCGGGGCGAAACCTGCTCCTCCAATGGCTCGAACGTAACGCGTCACGAAGCAAACACCGCCTACCGGCACTTGCAGAAGTTTTTCCAAATGTTTTTATTTATTACATTTGTATCCACCGAATGTACCGGTCGCGTCCACACTTCCTCCAGGTCGCGCAGTGAGTGTACCGCGGTGAGCGCGCACCGCCCCGCCCGCGACAGACAGACAAACAGTCAGCACCCTCACTATTACGACATCTCTCTGACTGTTTGCTGTAGTACGATTGTAGCTGCGGGTGATGGACTAACTTGTGTAGTGTGACTATAACTAATACGTGTTGTTACATTTATATACTGTTGCCGTCGTCGGTATGATGGACACTTCCGGTATGGATTCCGCTAGTGACCATAGCAGTCATGCTTCTTCCGGTTCACCCGCGGTAGCCATCAAGCAACCTTCATCCCCGGTTAACAACAACCACTTAATATCCAGCAATCACAATCATCAAGTGCACAGTCCGCGTCAGGCGAGTCCTCTGATACCGCCGATGTCCTTGGCTCATCCTTTAAGTCCACCGCCGGTTACATCGGCTGGACTTGCGAGAAGTATAGCACTCGGTCACATGCCACCCCCCGGTTTGGGGTTGCTCAATTCGTTAGGAGTACTTCATAACCCTCTGGATCTCATGGCACATCACGCACCCCCGCGTTCTTACAACAGCCCACCCCCGATATCGACCTCAGATCCTACCGCCAACGAATGCAAGCTAGTTGATTATCGCGGCCAGAAAGTTGCTGCCTTTATTATTGCTGGAGATACAATGTTATGTTTACCACAAGCCTTTGAACTTTTTCTCAAACATTTGGTCGGTGGTCTGCATACTGTCTATACAAAACTAAAACGATTAGACATTGTGCCTCTCGTGTGCAACGTGGAGCAAGTTCGCATACTTCGAGGTCTGGGAGCAATACAACCAGGCGTCAATCGTTGCAAATTACTTTCTTGTAAAGACTTCGACACCCTCTACAAAGACTGCACCACTGCCAGGTACGTGTCTCTATCTTTTATCTTCTAAAATGACAAATGTAGTTACGGCAAAGGTAAATAAACGCACCTAACCTCACTTATGATCAATTAGTTTAAAACATTCACATAATTCCTTTAATGCGCACGGTTATGGTCATTTCATATTTAAAAAATTAAATTATGCAAATTTTTTTACTATGGGAAGTGCACTTTATAGTTATTATCTTTAAATCAAGATGTAGGTATAAATATAAAAAAAATTCATACATATACTCAAAATGTTTCGTGCTATTATTACAGTCACTTTAATTAAAATATAAAGGAAAGAGATTATTACGAATGTTAATTCTCTTAGTTAAAACTATAATTTAGTTTTTATTGTAAGCTTTAAAGAGAAGAGGGGATTGTGGATCCTGCCTAATTCGCATATTTTTGATAAAACTGAATTTATAAATCATACAAAGCAATAAACTCTAATCTTTAAGATTTAATTATCATTTGACAGCGTGAGATCAAGAAATATTTGTTCAATGAGAAGTCACTCATTTTTGGATCACGCAGTATTTTTATTTAATATTAGAATCAGGCGTGCCACAATTTATGTAACTAGTACAGCAAAAATACAGAGAGATCTAAATTAAGGTTAGATTAAAAAAAAAAGGAACACCCACTAAATCATGTATAACAAGTCGATATTATATCTCAATGCAGCTCAAGTTCATAAATACAAACCGTAACACAAACCCTCGCATTCAGATTAAAATAATTACAAACGCAATGAAACAAGGGGAAACGATATAAAGCAGCAACCCCCATTTTAATACTCACTCATTCTTAAAGTAAATCAAAAATCGTTGAAACTAATTTATAAATGTATATAAAAAATCTGACAGAACTGATTAACAGAAACACTATCAGAATATCTTTGTAAAACTCAGTGGGTGCCTCTCTCTGGGATTCTTTTACAATTGCTACTGATCATTTATAATTCAAATATTGGATAAGAGGGCGCCGACACTGCACAATTGAAGATATAGAAAGGAATGTTTGGACGAATGAGAGAGTGAGAGGGAAAAAAAGTTACTTCTTGTTATTTATGCATATAAATAACAAAGTGATTTTCTGGAACAAGTTGTAGGTATAACCCAAGTCTTGATATTTTAATGGCTAGGCGTAACTGTCAACAATATTTATTTAAAGATGATTTAAAACGCTATACAGTATTCGAACTATATGCTTTGGATCGTATTATTTATTACTGTGCATATTGTAGATGAATACTTTGTATTAAATTGTATACATTTTTATAGAGTTGCTGTTTTTATCACCAGTTATCAATATTCTCGCGTTTACTGAGACACCAACAAATTTAAATTTACTAATTTAAGTAGGCTGGAGCCGACACTGAAATACGAAATAATAATAATAACAGAAAATTGGTTGTGTTAGTTAACGATTATTTTTATAGCTGTATCTAAAGTGCCGAAGTAAATTAATGAATTTCTAACAAGTTTACGATACTACAGGTATTTCTGATGACAGATTCACTAAAAAAAACAAACATCATATCGTTTTTTATTCCATGAAAAAATCTAAGTAAAGTTTAAGCACATTTGCCCGTCACCGCACGGCCCGTTTCGTTCCGTCAAAATACGGGTTAGATGAATTAATGATTCAATATTTTTACAAAATTGGTTAAAACTCGCATCGCATTTCCGCCAAACAACAAAATGTATGTCTAACATTGTAATGGTACACCATAACCACAATTCGATCCGGTACTTTAGACACATTAAAAAAAAATCAATCCCTTTCATAATTTTTTGGTAGGTATTAATAAAATTACAGAAAATTAAATTAAAGCGCACAACTGCCGATAACAGAATTCAAACGACTCCAAACTGTAGGTATTGATATTAAAGTGCAAATTTGGCTTTATAAACAACTAACCTTACTTTAGATTTGTTTTACCTGACTAAATGGTAATAAGGGCTGATTTACATTGATGGTTTTTTAAATGACAGAAGCTTGTCGTTTGAATGTTTTTCCCTGTAATGGTACATCATTAGCAGTTACTCCGGATTCTGAAAGTGTAAATTTTGCTTCATTTTTGGGCTCTAAGGTCTAAAACATCCTCATAATCATCAAAAACTTTACAGATAATAAAAATAATTTAATTTCTACAATTCTAATATACAAAAATTAAGCATGATTTCCTAAGTTATTATAGAAACTTGCCGTTAGACTAGTGCCAGCTTAACGCAAACTTTGTGCTACGCCATTATAGTAATTATTTATTTCACTTAACGAAATACAGGGTGATGAGGTAGAAAATAATCTATGTATGATTTAGCGAAATATGAGAAAAAGGTTTAATTTCGACAATCTAAAGGTAGTTCTAGGATTCTTCAAAAATTGGCGATTTACATGGTAATTCAATTTCGCCAAAAAATTTTTTTAGGGCCTCGAGTGTAAGGAATTTAAAACAATAAAATTATAAGGGTACGTCATAACCATAATCAAAATTCTATCCGGTATTAATAAAATTACAGAAAATTAAATTAAAACAATTAGTGACAAAAAAATTCAAACGACGAATTTTATTGATGTTAAATTACAAATTTAATATTTGTTTTGCCTAATTAAATGACACTAAGGGCTAATTTACATCGATGATTTTTAAAACGACAGAAACTAGTTTGGATTTTACTATAGGTACTATTATTAGATACTCTGGATCCTGAAAGTATAAATTTTGCTTCATTTTTGGATTCTAAATCCCCATAATAATCAAAACTTTTACAGATAATGAAAATAATTAAAGAAATTTAATTTCTACAATTTTATATAAAAAAATTAAACATGATTTGCAAATTTTTGTAGAAACTTGCCTTTCGGCTAAAGCCAAATTAACACAAACTTTGCGTTACGCCTAAAATAATTTTGTCTAATACTTAGAATAATATTTATTTTCACTTAACGAAATGCAGGGTGATGAGATTGAAGTTAATCTGTTTATAATTAATTAAATAGTGAGGTTAGAACACAGTGTAAAGAATGTAAAACAATAAAATTATAAGGGTACATCACAACCACAATCAAAATTCGATTCTATTCGATCCAGAAAAAATGATCAATGCTTGAAGAATTCTGTATTCCGTTTCATATTCTTCTGAAAATTAAATTAAAAGAATTACCGAGAAAAAAAATTCAAACGACTTCAAATTATATTGATATTAAAGTGCAAATTAGGCTTTATGAACAACTAAGCTTAGTTGTCACTTTAGATTTGTTTTGCCTGATTAAATGACAGTACCTAAGGGCTGATTTACATTGATCCTTTTCAAAAATGACAGAAATTTGTAGGAATTTTTCTACTGATACATTATTATTAGGTACTCTAATTCCTGAAGGTGTAAATTTTGCTTTATTTTTTGGTATCTAAAATATAAAAAAATCCCCATAACCATCGAAAATTGATAATAATTAAATCTTATTTCTACAATTCTATATAAAAAAATTAAGCCTGATTTGCAAATTTATTGTAGAAACTTGCCTTAGGCTAATGCCAAATTAACACTAACTGTGCGTTACGCCTAAAACCATTTTGTCTAATACTTACAGTAAGTATTTATTTTCGTTTAACCAAATACAGGGTTAGTGTGTAAGATTGAACTTAATCTGTTTATAATTTCATAACGGTTGCCCATATGACATACTTCGTCTCAATTAATTATTATGAAATATTAGAAAAATGTTTAATTTTGACAATTCTAATACGGAATACAAATGCAGGGTGTTCTAGAATTCTTCAAAAATTAGCGATTTACGCGGTAGTTCAATTATGCCAAAAAATTCTTTTATAGGGATTCGAGCAATACTAATAAAATATTATACAATCATTAGCACAGTTACTGTTTCCGTTATTTTGATTGTGAAATATGTTATAAGGGTTGTTTCAAATTCTTTGAACGAAAATCATAGTTAGCCATGATTCAAAATATGTATATTATTGCAACAAAATTCGTTAGGCTACGCAACTTTCGTTTACCTGCAAAAATTAATGAAATAGTGAGGTTAGAACACAGTGCATGGAATATAAAACAATAAAATTTCGACTTTATAAATTTCCACTATTAAAATCGTTCATTGAAAAGCGCAAGACATTTTTGTGAAATGGAAGGAAAGGAAAGGGCTTCGTATTTCATTCCATTTCCCAAGGGGGAGGGCGGGCTGCTCGAGCTTTCCGAGCTCCTTCAGCCACAATCATGGATTCCCAGTATACATATATACGTTACGTATATATGCATGGTGGTGTGGGTGTGGTCAGGATAGGATCGGAAGGAACGAAGTTAGGGTTCTGAGGGGGAAAATACTACCCCAGCATTCGCCAAGTAGCGGCACATGGTGTGCATATGCGCAGTGCCCATGCCGTTACATGTGTATGAGGAACACCCTCTGAAAAAACCTCATACAAGGTAGACGGTAACGGGAATTGAACCCATTACCTCGCGAATGCTAAGCAGGACGTGTCACCACTACGCTAGTAGCTCGGTTTTGTGAAATAAAATCAACAGTTACAATTTGAGAACATTAGAAAACTTTATTTTTAATTTATGATATTAAATACTTAGCGTTTCTAAGTTCTAATCGTATAACTTTTTTTTAAACTTTATACGCTTCAATAGCAACTGAGTCATCTTCAGTAAGATAAGAAACGTTTTTAAGTCATAAAAAAAGAAAGATACAATGAGAATCAATAATATAAACATTTTGTTATCTTACTAAAGGCCACAGCTGCAATTACTGTTCGAACGTAGAAATGTTTACAAAAATATATATGAAATATAAGACTTGAGGCAAATATATGGTGTGGTTAGAGGTATTAATGATAATCACAATGGTTTTAAATTCATAAAGGTCACGGTATTCATAACAGCAAGTGACGATCACCCATGAATTACAATGTTTGGTTATTATGTTCAAATCATATACAAGGTCAAGAAATAATCAAAATATCCGTTGTGATTGTGCTTGTGGTTGTGATGTGAATGGAAGAGCAAGCAGGTATTAGGAATGGTGCCATTGATCATAAGATATCAATAAGATTGAGATCAAGGTGGCTATAGTTACCAAAAAAAATCCATTATGAACATCCTTTCATTTCTCACTTTTCTTAAATTAATGTGTTTGTCTAGGTGGTTGTTGTGATAAAAGAGAAACTGTAGATATGATTACACTGTTCATTGTGTTCATATTTGCTATCCTAATTATATAATAAACGAGGTCACGTTGATCACGTTGTCCGTTCTGATCATAGTCGTGGTTGTGGATGAAAAAGGAAGTAGCTATTGTAAAGGGAGCACTGTCCATACGACGGGAATAGTCACTGTGATCAAAGAAACCGTAGTGATCAGCTCAGTTGTTGTGAATATGATTATAATGACTAAAGTATACATACTTTATCATACTTGTTGTTGTGATCATTTGTAAAGCGGTTGGAAGTAAGGTATGAGCAAATCAGGTATTGGTAACTATTGTGCTCAATCGGTTGTAATAATTAAAAAGAAACTATGTAACTATGATCACAACGGGTAAAGTGTGAAGTGCTCGTTGTAATTATTGGTAAAGTAAAGTGTCTGCTATAAATTTTTGGTTAATGTAATTCCATAAGCGAAAGAACATTATTAAGTTAGCCGTCGTGATCAGATTGGTCGTTGTGATTCAAAAAGCGGGTAGCCGTTGCCAACGGCATTGGGTGGTTATTTAATGTACGAGACATTATTATCTATTGTAGCCGAAAGACATGTGATACAAAGGAAATAGTTGTGAGAATTATTACCGTTATAGTAATGATTGTAAAGTCCAAAATGTAAAATAGTCGTTGTGGTATATGGCAGCAACTGGCATCTTTTCTCGGTCTTTCGCGTCACAAAAGGTATATTCTCGCCTCCTCATTTTGGTTAAATGGGTTGGGCTTATTAAGAATTTAATTCTCGTTACCCGCCTTACGCACTAATCTCAATTTCTGGTTTGTGTGGAATCGATACATATCGGCAATAGTAAAAATATGCGGTGGTTAGGATTTCACACCACGATATAGTGCGCGTAAACAAGAAAAATGTGCTTGTTATTTGTTCAATTCTTTTTTGGTTTATTTTCGTAATCTGTGTACAAGTAGTAACGCGTAGATGGCGCTGCTTAACTTGAGTAGACTAAAAAAAGGTAATCTTTACATTAAAACAACCCAAAACCAGTTAGATTACAGAGCAATGTGAAATAGACTAAAGATGCACCCAAGAATATGAAAGGCAAAACGTGATTCCTAACCCTTCGTCTTGCTTCAAAAAAACCAGCAGTAAAGAGATATGACATTAATTTAATCATTCACTTGTTTTTAACTTTCACAATTTTCATTACTATTCCTTACTAACGTAAATGTAACTGTAACGACGTAAGGCTATCTCTCTTCTCGGATAGAGAGATCAATGTATTGCGTTAGGTTAGGGTTCAAAATTAGAACTTTTGCTACGTTTGCAAACTTGACCTTCAGTGTTGCAAACCTCGATAGTAAACCCTTAACCAAACCTTTAGTTATACACTTTGGTATGGCAGACTGCTCTCCACGGTCTGCGATCGCGTAGCTATATACGGAATAACCTGTTTGTAACATGTGTGAGACTTTAAAAAAGAAACAGCCCATACCATCGCCTATTCATAACTAGCGAGCAATAAACGAAGTAGAGGGAGTGCAAGATTGTAGGCCAAGTGGAGTTGTCTGAAATTGCAAGTTTGAACAAAATTGCTGCCGTATAACCCGCTAGTGCTGTATTAATGCCCTAGACCTTGCTAGACCCTGGACAGGTCCTGAATTAATCGCGCATTAGAAACCAGCTTTATTTTAGCTTAGGCTTCAAAGTTAGAACCACTGGCTTTCATTATTAAATTACCGGTTAACTTATGATGTAGCGAGAGAGGTCAAAAATATGATTTAAAATTTCTCAACCCCTACATTATTTAATAGATGTACAACACTGGCATTATGAATATAGGAAATATTTGTCCATTTATGATCAATTATAGAAAGTGAAGTCTATGGTGTTTGTGATGTTGAAAGCCAAGCGGAACGTGACTTTTTTGTCTTCCTAGAAAAAATTCAAAATCTTGCAAACAAATATACATTTCCTTGATATTTGAAATTAAATGTTACTCTAGTGAAGCTTTATGTTTGTAATTTTGTAAAAAAAAACGGTTTTAACTGTCAAGTTGGCGTATTAAAAAAAATATTTTTTGTGCTTCCGTCCGGCCATACTTTTTTCCAATCCACAAAATCGTCCAGAAACGCGTCAGACCTATGCAAAATATTCAGTGCTACCAACATAACCTAACCTAACCCCAAGAATGTTGCGTATCACTAGTCCAGAAACGTTGGTTTTGTGAGCGCCTCTAATCAGATTGGATTTTATTTCTATAATCAATCTACCTAGATAGATAAGAGTGTCTTATCAATTAAGAGCTTCGTAAGCTGTCGCGTGGTCTGCAAAGGCGCTTTGTGAAACTATATGTTTGGCCAATAATGTTATAAAACATCAATAAAGCAAATAGTTCAGTGGGTTCTGAAATAGTGTCTTAACAAGTTCTAAGTTTTTTACCTTTATTTAGATAAGTTCGGGTTATTGGAGTACTGTAAAAGTATTAGTCAGATAATTGGTAAACCATAACCACAATCGAAATTCAAATCAGTAGGTACTTTAGACACGTCCAAAATCAGTCAGTTTCTGACTTTTACTGTGGTTCTAAAATCACTGATGACCATATTAAAACGTACTTTATTAAGTATGAGCAAATCTTTGGGTTCTAAAATAAAAAAAAATACCATAGTGGTGAAAAAGTGTGAAAAATATAATTTGTACAACTCTATACACAAAAAAATTGTCTTTAGGCTAATGTCAGATTTACACAAATTATGGTTCGAGCATTACAATTGTGTGTAAAATAATTTTACCGTAGGTGTTTATTTTCAGTACACAAAATACAATGAGACTGAGTTAATCTATTTATAATTTCTTAAATCAATTTAGCATAATTCAACAAATATGGGAAACAATTTTAATTTGTATAATTCTAATGTGAAATACAAGTACAGAGTGTTCTAGGAGTATACAAAATCGCAAAATTACCAATTCTTATCCATCGAAAATATTAACGATGATCGCCAGTGTTTTTTTCCAACTTTTTGGAACAGAAACCATAATGAGCCCTGATACATATTAATTCCTGTTTTGATTAAATTTGTGTTATACGTTATAAAGAAATATGTACATAATCCCAATGCAATCGATACCCTACGCATCTTCAATTTGCTCCCAGAAATTAATTAGTGAGGTTAGCGCACAGTGTAAATAATATAATTTTTAAAATAATATATGAATATTAATTAAGCTAGACAGGAGTAAAATAATAAAAATGAGACATAATAACAGAATGTTAACTTAGTGAGATTTTCGTAAAGCAGCATTTCCACATTAAATTTAATTTCAATTAATTTTAACTACAACTTATTTGATTTTCCAAAAGTATTTTGATTTTTTAAAATGGCAAAATGTGCCCAAAACAATTTATGTGCAATTAAATTTTTATTTATTTACTTACTCACTCACTCACAAAATACTCATTTATTTATTTGAATTGTAATATTATTACACGTAATTTCAGAAAGCGTCGTTGCAGAACTGGTTCCGCTCTATCCTCAATCATTTGTTATGCGGATTGAGGAAATTTTTTCATTACTAATGAATGAGGTTGCAGGCCGAGCGGGGCGAGGTTTGCAACAGCGTTGTCCGAAATTATATGTTAGAGTACTAATCTTACAATTCCTCCACTTCTTCTTCTTCTTTCTTCGTCTACGAAATTTCAGGTGAAGACTATTAAACAGCGCAAAGTGCAAAAGTTAAACTGCGATTTGTTTTCAAAACTAAAGTTGACATACAATACTTTTAGTTTAGTGACTTATAACATTGTAGTCAAGCTTGAATCAAAATTACTGCTTTGTATTGATTCTGTCTTAATTACGCGTTTGAGTAAATAAAAGTTTAATAACAACTTCTAAAAGCAAACAACACACATGTAGCGACATGGTATCTGCATATACGCACACCATGTGGGGCTACTTAGGCGAATGCTGGGGTAGTATTTTCCCCCTCAGAACCCGAACTCCATTCCTTCCGATCTTACCCTGACCACACCCATCCTTAATTCCACCACGCATATGTACGTAATGTATGTATGTATGCTGGAAATCCATGATTGTGGCTGAAGGAGCTTGGGAAGTTCAAACAGCCCGCCCTCTCCCTTGGGGAGGGAACGAAATACGTGACCTTGCATTCTTTTCCTTTCAAACAAACTAGTGATTTGTCCAATAGTGTCTTCGAAATATAATTTCGTTGCTCGGCCTGCAATTGTACTCATACACTGAACTATTATTTCTGAAATTACAAATGGTTGTCAAAACTAACGTTATTTTGCAGGTCCTTAAGGCTTAGAAGGTTTGATTAAAAATTACTGCTTTGTGCGCTAGATCTGGGGCTATTTTGTTCTAAATTACGCGTTTGAGTAAAAAAGTATAATAACAGTTTCTAAAAACAAAAAAAAAAACTAGTGGCCATTAGCGTCTTCAAATTGTAATTTCGTTCCTCAGCCTGCAATTGTACTCATACTCAGTGAACTATTGTTTGTGTAATCGTGTCTTTGAAACATAATTTTGTGCTTCGGCCTGCAATTCAGCTCATACTCGCAGAACTATCGTTCCAGGCTAGTGATACAAATACCTGTATGGGAACAGTTGTTATTCTCATCCTCGCTAATGCACTGTAGTTCCTATTCTTTACAAAATCTTTAATCAGACTTGACTTCATTTTTGGCCATGGCCATTGCACCGGTTTTGAAATTTAACCTTAATCAAACATTCTATATATGAGTAGATAAGAGCGTACGTTATACTGAATAAATTCTTTCATTGCTTCTTCAGAAGTAGGGCTCTAATCAGACAAACGTCCACATTTCAGCTTTCATGAGCTTTCTAAAACAAAAGACTTTTGTGATTTCAAATGTCAAATGTTTACAACGATTGTCGCTTTACTCTCAGTATATTATTTATTCCCGATAATCACCATTTTAATATATTTGATATGAAAAATTAAGTTGTCAACACTGATATAAAATAATAAACAGATTACAGATGTACCAGTTGTTTTAAAAGAAGAACGATGTCTGTATCAAACGATTATGCGCATGCTCAGGGTATAAACTATACTATGTGGCATTTAAAACGCAACATCTAGTAAAAATACATATATTTTAATAATTTTTTTGACAATTGGAATTTTAATATTTAGTAGCGTCTCTTAAGTTGCTCTACGATGCATCCTTCGAATGAGGTGATCGATATCTTCTTTCAGTATAGTGCTCCAAGCGTTCTAAATCTCATTGCGAAGGTACTGAAAATGCATCCGTAGCGCAGTTAATCGGCCCAACCATTTGTCTGTCATATCCTGTACGTGTTCAATGGGAAAAAGGTTCGGTAGGCCATAAAAGAGCAGTGTCTTAGTTTGACAAAAACACCTTTTAGTGACGGCTGGAGTATGGGGCCTGGAATTATCTTTCTGGAAAACAGGGTGCTCTAGTTCCTACAGATAAGGTACTATAACGGTTTTCAAGACATTCTGAAAGTAGCCCTGGGCGTTCATGTTTCTGTCCAGAAATACTAGGGAAACCTTCTATATGTTATGGCATCCCCAAAACATAAAATCCTTTGGTGAGCGTCGTCTCATGCTCCACGTAATATTCAAATTCTCGGTTTTCTCAGCGAACCCACCCTTCTAGTCCATCGTTATCCCACAAACAGAACACAGATTTGTCATTCAACACAACCCGGTTTTATACCAAGTCCCACTGGTCTCGACTTGGGCACCACTGAAGTCTTGCCTCCTTATGGCTTGCGGTTAATGATAGGATCAGACGTGGTCGGTAGAACTGAAAACCAACCGACCTTATTCTTCGGTAAATTAATCTAACACCGAATTATCTTGTAGAAGCCACACGTTCATTACCAATTGATCTAGCGGTGCTGAAGCGGTTTCTAATAGCATATGTTCTTAGTAGGCGCTCTTCACGGTCATTAGTTATGCAATATGCTCCGGTGCCTTTACAACGTTAGTGTATGTGTTCTTCCATCCAAGTATACCAACATCACATTGCAGTAGATACGTTCCTACCAACCTTATTAGCAATTTCTCGAAAAGCCATTTCAGCCTCTTGCATCCCTATTATTTGCCCCTTTCAAATATACTGTATTAATGAAAATTATTGCGTCTATGTATACGAGGTATTGCAAAATAATATTTTAAAGAATGCTGCAAGGATAAAGCACACGAAACGTCAAAGTCTCAAACAATAACAGTAGTAGATAATGATGGTTTTTTAGTAGCTTGCTACAGCTAGTGGGTTCCTTCTCAAATCATTTCGAAACTTAATCATTTAATCAACTAGGTGTATTCGTTTAATGTCAAAAAATTATTAAGATATACTTATGCCTACTGGGTGTTGTATTTTGAATGTCATATATATATATATATATATATATATATATATATATATATATATTTAGTCGAAGAAGGTGATTCTATAGTTTTAGTAATCATACGTTAGCGCCATTACGTTTACTTTTTGTTTTTAGCATTCGGAACGAGTGTCTGCGCAAGTCAATTTATTACAAACTTATGTTTATCTCATTTTTTTTCACTGAATAATTAGATCTATCTTCCTTGCACACTTTGTAATAGGAGATGTACTGCTCTAACGTGAAAGGTGCGCTCTGCATACTGCATATAGGCACCACGTGGCATAAAAGCATGGGAGAAGCAGGATAACTTTAAAAAATACGAATCATACAAAACTTTTTTATCTGAATACAAGGTCGTATTTGAACTTGACCATAATCTTCAAGATCAAGTCGATTTTTCGAAGGGAACCTCCTATGTTTAACCCACGAAATAAAACGAACGGAAAATTTTATATTCGGATATGACCTTCATGATTTACGCAATTGACCTCTAAAGGTCATCTGTAAGTCAAAGTGAAAGTCACCTGAAGAAGGGGAACTTAAGTAATTCGGTCCACAGCGATCATTCAGTATTCACTGGTTAGGTGTAATCACACAATTGAAGCAAACTGTTATCAAAGTGATTAATCATTGTCCCCGTGATCAACTCTTACAAAGTAAAGGTGATTAGTTTAAATAGATTTTGTAAAAAGATAAGCGCCGTGCAGATCTCGAAATTATTTTATATTGCCGACTAATGAATGAAATTTTCTACAACTTTTATAATTAATTTTTTTAGGATTTTTTAAGATGCCATCGATCTTGAGATGGCCTTCAGAGGTCAGATTTAATAGTGTCCTAGCTCATATTGCCAGGGAAATATCTTACTGTTTTTGTACTGAACATTTTTTTCTGTGGCACACTTTACGTATCTTATCTTTTAGTTGACCTTCACTTTGAGTTTCAGATGATTTTCAGAGGTTAATTTTATATGTCGTGAAGGTGAAATTTTCTGCTCGTTTCATTTCTGGATTTAAATGTCGAAAAATCGCTTTGATCTTCAAATACCTTGAAGGTCATGCTCAAATCCAAGCTTACCGTCAGATAACGCAGGAACTTGCCTACAACATTTACATTTAAAGTTTTTTCTATGCTTTGTATTTTTAAGTAATACTGCTGTTCCCCTACTTTTATGCCACCCGGTATATAACGAATCTACCTTCAAACTAAATGGAGTATAATAGGTAGTGAATTTTCACTGCAGCGTTCTGTAATTTGGAAACTAAAGCAGATAATTAACGTTAATTTTTTGGTGTTTGTTAATTAAAACAATACTACACGGAATACAGGATTGTTATTGTACCGTCCGATAGACATGAAGCTTTCCACAACTTTTTGGGATTTTTTTAGATGCCATTCTTGTATTGGATCTTATGATGACCTTCGTAGGTCAGATTTAATAGTGACCAAGGTTATATTGCCAGGGAAATATTCTACATTTTTGTACTGTATTCGCATTACCTAACTAATTCTGCCCTTCTTCAGGTGACCTTAATTTTTGCTTTCAGATGAGCTCCAGAGATCAATTTTTTGTGACAAAGGTCATGTCCGAACACAAATTTTTTGCTCGTTTCATTTCTGGGTTTCAACGTAGAGGATCCCATTCGGAAACATCGACTAGACCTTCAAATGACCTTGAAGGACATGGTCAAGGTCAAATCAACGTCCACCGTCACATAGCCCAGGAAATTTCCTACAACCTTTGTGTTTAAAGTTTTTTTCTAGGATTGGTATTTTTCAGGTTATCCTGCTGTACTTTTACACCATCCGGTATAACGAAAGATTATACCTTGAATCTATCCTCAAACTAAATGGAGTATAGTAGGTTGTGAATTTTTACTGCAGTGTTGTGTAATTTGGAAACTAATGAAGATAATCCACGTGTAATTTTTCGGTATTGGTTAATTAAAACAAATACACGGAATAAGGGATTGTCTTATCTCCACGATGCTCTAAGATGGCACCGATTAGAGGTTAATTGGACATTTTGTGTATTTGATCAATAACACAGTACATGATAATAACCTTTTCAAAATAATTCATAGGTTAAAATAAAGTTTGAATAAATAGTAATGGTGGCACTGTCCAAAAGTGATAGAAAAGTATGTTAAATAAAGTAAACCTTGCTTTATTATTTATAGTGTAAATGCGATTACATGATAGGCAATTATTTTTATAGCCGTGGCTCAAGTACCGAACAAAAATGGATAGTGGTTATTGTTTATTTATGAAGGGTGGAGCGCACATTCTCGAAAAAAAAACAATTAAAACTAAGCATGCCGTATTTTGTTTGTTAGTAAAAAGTTAAGAAATTAATCTGGGGGAAAGAGCGGCCAAATACACATAACAATAACAGTTTAGGCAAAGACGGTCGCAAAGGTGATAAAGTATTCATAAACATTTGGGCGTTAATTTTTATATTTGAAACGAGTTTGGTATAAAAATGTATGTCTAGGGAAATATTGTGCGGTTGGAGTAATTAAAAAGGCGCGAGTACGCTCTTTTAGCGAGCGTTGTATTTTTTTTGTATATAGTTGGTATGAGAACGAACGATTAACTGGCCTACTAGAAAAGTACACATACTTAAACTGTATTCCGCGGGCAGGTCGATTTTAATATTTTATTTATTTTTAACCAAAGCAATCACAGTTTGTACGCAACTTATTATATTTTGTGTTGAAGTTAAATGGGTTTTTGTATAAGCGTACATGCATTTACATGGATAAATGCAAGAGCACGGCCATTGTGCAACGAGATTACCTACGTTATAATGTATACCTGTCCACCTTATTAGATCTCTACCCTCCTTTATCTTATGCACAGATGTAGTTTGTAGAAATTAATTGCTTATTCTGCAAACATTGCTGCTTTTATTTGAAATCGTGACCGTTCCGCAATAACTGGATACAACAAACACTCTCAACAGAATTGAATTGTTAAACAAAAGATACTGGACAAATAAATCTTACACTTTTTTTATAATTTAGACGTTTCATTAAAATATTGCGGTGTTACACAAGGTTCACTTATAGGTTCATTATTATTACCGGTTGAATACAAATTGTCATTGTGTGAAAAGATTTATCTCGAATCCACAGGTTGCAAAAGGCAATTCTAACCAAAAGCGTCTGGCAATGATCCTGGGGGACCTACCGTATTTTCCGTCTGTTGAATGGACGATCTCCCTCACAAATGGCATGCGTACTCGTTAAAATCTATTCCGATTTCCAGATGCTGAATGCGATTCTCTATTTATTTTAGTGGCATTCGCGCTTTGCGCGTTTCCACGATTGTTTCGGTTTATACTTGGAGCAGCTCTTAAAATTTCGTAATCCAAACTTGAAATTCTTAACCATACTTATTTAATTAAAATAAATACTTGTAATACTCTTATCTTAACTTATTGTAATAACACAAACACCGTACGGATTGGTCACTTAATGTATCTGGCTCAATCAATCAAAATGAGTTAGTGCATCACTTATTTATTGAATTTAGTGTGTATTGATGCTTAATTAATTAAAAATCCTGTATTGCACCAAACAATTAAATCTCAAATGTTCAAATTTTAGTCTGTATCTGTTTAACTTTTTATAAAGATAATTTGCGTTGTATCCTTTGATAACGTTATGTTAATATTTGTTTTTATATCGCGTGTTCGTAAATTACTGTACGTGAATTATGTTGGTACTCCGAACCCAAAATTAATTTTTTGACAGTTGGCAAAAGCTGACGGATTCATAGCAATAAAAAATGTAAATGAATAGAAATTATTACTGCTACTCAATGTTGTGAACAATTATTAGAACAATTATTAGATATAGCTTTAGATAAAGAAAAAAGTAACATCCCACTCTGTGCTTGTTTTACTAGATATAATGTAAAATTACATCTGATCTGTGCATGCGCTTCATGATGCTATGGCAATAGTTTATAACGAACGAAGTTTAGAGTAGTTCAGTTTCTCTATAAGAAATGTTTTAATTTAGTCACTTATGGCCATTCTCCCGCGAGTTGCTAATGCTCTTAGAAACATAATGATAAGCCTTAAAATTAAGCAAAAGTAAGCGTTATTTGTTGTTGTTTTAAATACGAGGTCTGGTTATGAGATTGTTGGTCTAGAGCAGCGAGGTCTGTACTAATGCTGCCTTTATTGAAGTTGAAACAATTACTGCTGCCAATATAATAACACAAACAGTGATTGGAATAATTTTACGTATACTCATTATTCAATGATATTATTACCGGTGTTGCAAATGCAATAATTTTACCGTGTGGAAGTATCGACGCAGTACAATTTTTACTTAATAAAGTGAGCTGTCTACTGCTTCACAATTATTAAATATAGGTTTAGATAAAGAAGAAAGTAACACCCAAACCTCATAAAAAGTGATGCTTGTTTTACTAGATATAATGTAAAATTACATCTGGTCTGTGCGTGTGCTCCATCATGTTATGATACAGTTTATAATACAATTTGGTACTCTTCACTTTCTCTATTAGAAGTGTTTGGTAATAATTAAGCCACTTCTGAGCAAGTAAGCGTTATTTGTTGTCGTTTTAAATATTAATATCTGGTTGTGAGATTGTAGATCTAGTGGAGCGAGGTCTGGAACACCGCTGCCTTTATTATATGATTATATCTTACATATAATCCGTTTTTTTGATTAATAAGGTGTAAATAACGGCAACTAAAAAATTCCCAGTAAACTTAGCGGAACGAGGTCTGCAACGAAGCTACACAAAACTAGGCGAGAAGTAACACTGTTATCCAAAAATCTTGTTTTTTACACTCCCATGGTACTTTGTTTGTATAGAGACGGGTCCATTCATGTTTCGAGACGAATAACTTTGTACCATCGTTGCAAACCTCGGTGAAAAATAATTGAAATGGCTAAACAGTTTATGTCAAAAGAATTTTATTAAAATATTATGTTAGATCGTAGTAAAAGAATGTTCACTGCAAAACATTCAATCTGCTCACATCGCTCGGTCTAAGATTTTACATACATGCTACTCATATAGAAACAGCTTGATTAACGTTTTAGAGTGAACAACTTAAAGCACAGTATATTATAATCGCTGATTCGTAGGAAGGAAGATTAATTGCAAACTATTTAATCGAACAGTGTTAATTTCGTTACCATTGCCGGCTTTGTCACTGCAGACCTCGCTCCGCTCGACCTGAAATCTGATATGCAACCTACACAACGATTTACTTAAGTACTCAGTAGTGATGAAAGGGTACCTGCAAAATCGTAAATCCTTGCCTCGTTTTTATTCAGATAGAGGCAGCTTGAATAAGGTTTCAAAGATACTATCATTGTAGACCTCGCTGTGCTTGACAATCTTCAAACCACAGTTCTGATAAAACAGTTTTAGTTCACTATGAACTTTGTTATTGCTACGCTACGCTCAGCCTCAACTGTCATATACAACCTACGCAGCACTTTACTTAAGTGCTGAGTAGTAACAAGGTATATTGAAAACCGTAAATTATTTATTGAGATATTGGTAGTTTAATTAACGTTTCAGGATAAACAACGTTATATTACCGTTGCAGTCGTACTCTGTCTGCAACCTTAAACCACATAATGTTTTAATCGCCGAAGAAAAATAATTGCAAATATCTATAGGAGAGAGATGATCTTATTTCATTTCTTGGCTTCGCAGTTGCAGGATAAATGGAAAACCGTAAATCCAGGCCGAAACTACCTTTACAGGTCCTATCCAGTTCGGTCTGAAATCTTTGCAACACAATATATAACAGTTAAATCGTTTCGTTTTATTTCCGCGCTTCGTCGTTATAGGCTCAGCCTACAATCCTATACACAACTAATACAGCACTTTATTTAAGTGTTCAATATTAATAAAAAGTAAGGAAAACCTCAAATCAAAACACTGTTTTTTATTCAGATATGTAATTTGATTAATATTCCAAGGCGAACAACGTGATACTGTTGTTCTAGACCTCGCTCTCATCGGCCTGCAGACTTTCAAACATACTTTATATTACTGCACTTGAATCGCTTATTAGTACAGAAAATATAACTATAAAAATACAATTGAATAGAGATAATATTATTTCATCTCTGGATTTTGAAGTTGCAGGCCTCGCACCGCTAAGCCTTTAAACCCATATACAACCTACATGATGGTAATAGAAAAGTAACTTTGAAACCGTCAATGGAAACCATCTTTTCTATTTAGATAGACAGTTTTGTTAACTACCATTGCAGATTTTGCCCCACTAGGCTTGCAACACTTTAAGTGTGTGCATTTTAAAAGTTTTTTCGTTTCATATAATTTCTGGGTTTCGTTATTGTGACTTATTCTCCGCTCAGTTTTTAATCTCATAGACAACCTACACATCCTAATTTGAATCAAACCGCCTTCATCCGAACAGAACAGAGAAAGCCATGTTTCGCTAATGTGCAGGCCCTAAACTAACATAAGGCTTTACCTTTTCTATCCAAACGGAAGAGAGGTTTTATTTGGTGTGACGTATTTTTAGTTAGTTTTGAATTAAACGTGTTTCGGAGTTTGTAGGCCGAGCGAATCGAGGTCTGCAACAGAAAAATAAAGTTCCTGATTTGTAACATCAATTAGCCTTTGGTGTAAAGTTACTTCCCTTCGCCATAATACATTTTTGAATAGTAAAAATTGTTATTTCACTCCTTGGTCTTTTTAACAAAAGCAACACACTAACCATCATAGGAATGTAACAGTTAGTCTCTTTTTATCTGTTTTGTAAACTTCATGATGGTATGAATGAAAATCTTGCGAAATGAAATTGTGAGATTATAGGCTGAGCGGAGCGAGGTCTGTAACAGTAAGGTATGGTTATATTGTGTTATCCCCTACATGTTTACTTATAATTGTGGAGTCGTACTTAACCTAATGTTTTAACGTTGTTCGAAATTATCGGTTTGGTGGATTACCAGTTTTTCCTTGAAAATCTTTCGCTTGACATTCCTCGAGTTCAAAACGTTGCCAATGCGAAGGTTATCTAAATGTAGAATTGTAAGAATGCTAAAAATAGTTAAAGTAACTGTGAGTTAAGGATCAAGGATCACGGTCAATTAAATGCCGAATATCTAAGAATATATCTAGATTGTCTAAAAGAATTAATGTGAAAATGCTTAAAGTAGAATACAAGTTGTAACTTATTAAATGCTTATCACGGTTTTGTAAAATAAAAATTTTTTCAAGGTCAGATGTTTAGAACGCTGCTCCAAGCATATCCTTTAAACATTTTTCAAGGGTTAACTTCACAGCGTTGAGAGTAAGATAAATTAGACGTACAATATCTAACAGTAGATGACTATCGAAAAATCAATATCTAAAAATAGAATAGGGAGGACTATAAATATAGATTAGAAGTTGTAATGTGTTGTATAAAAGTAAATTTTGGCAAAGGCTATCAAAAATTCAAGGATATCTAAACATTGAATTGCTTGGACAGGTCCAATTCTCAGAAGGTGGGTCAGCACGTCCAGCTCAAGGCCGAGCGGAGTGAACAAGTTATAAACCACAAAGAAGCATCGGTCATGTCGTTAGTGCTTTCAACAGTGGTGGGAAGCCAATACTGCACAAAGGGAAAGTGGTAGTTTTCTCCAAAAAGACCGCTCCTTTTGATGCAACTTATAATTTACAACCCGACAGTAATAAATTGCTCAAGAGGAGAGTTGTTTTCTGGAAAAGCTTCGGTCGTGCTGATGCAGGTTATGAAGCACACAGGTAATGACGAAGCACTAACGATATACATCGGTGCCGTGTTGTTAGTGATTTCAGCAAGGACTGGAAGCCAGCACTGAACAGGAGAGCATCGTTTTCTTGGACAGAGTCGGTCATGCTGATGTAATGTATAAAGCACAGAGAAGCAATAAAAAAGCACTAACACTGTGTATGGGTCCCACTGTTACAGCTTGCAACAGAGGTGGGAAGCCAATACTGAACAGTGGGAGTGGTTATTTCCTCCAAAAGGGCAGGTCGTGCTGATGCAAGCTAGAATATGCTACGTGACACTAATAAAGTACTAAAATACACATCGGTCTCGACAGATCTTTGAACAATGATTGGAAGCCATCAATGCACAAGAGGGGGGTCGTTTTCTGGGAAAGGGTCGATTGTGCTGAAGAAAGTTATGAAGCACAAATAAGTACTGACGAAGCACTAACGATATGCATTAGCCAGTCAATAGTGCTTTCAACTATGGTAGGAAGTCAGCATTGTACATGGGGGCGTTGTTTTCTATGAAAGGGTTGGTTGGGTTTCGCTGATAGTGCTTTCAAAAGGATAGTAATTTAGTGCTGCACAAGGGAGTGGTCCGTTCTCGGAAAGGGCTGATTGTATTAAAACAAGGTTTTACAGCACAAAGGGAACTGTAGGAAGCCAATACTGCACAATGGAGGGTCATTTTATGAGAAATGGCCGATCTTACTGCAACACAAAAGGCACTGACGAAACAAACAAATCGGTCGTTACGTTTTGAATGTAGATATGTGATTTTGTCATTTTCTCTGCTACATTTTCGCGAAGTTGCAATTAACACAAGTACATTATGATTCCATCATTAACAAAGTTGGAATCGGTGGAGGATGTTAGACCCCTAGATCTTCATTGGGATTTTGTACTGGCGATCTTACATGTTAATCTGTTATGATTAGTTACATATTGTGTGAACAAGTCCGGTTTACCTACAGTAACGTAATATTTCTTAATGTAGCTTATAGATGTGCATATCGCCTTTATTTATTTAAATAAGATTAATTTGCTTCTTTTCAAACGGTTCCATTTAGCTCATTGTATTAATAATTAAGAAATGTGCTATTGTTTTCGTTTTTTGATTAATCTTTCTGGTGACTGTTGTACTGCTACAAGTTATAAATCACAAACATGTACTAACGAAGCACTAATGATACGAATTCGGTTTCGGATAGGATGCTAGTACTGCAAAGGAGGGGTCGTTTTCTCGCCCAAAGTCGGTCGTACTGATGCAAGTTATAAAGCACAAAAAGCACTAACTTTGTGCATAGGTCCCGCCTTGAGTGCCTTAAATAATGGTGGGAAGTCAATAATGCACAAGGCTAGGTCGTTTCCTACAAAAGGGCCGATCGTGCTAATGCAAGTTATAATGCATAACGCGGCAGTAATAAAGCACTAATGATACGCATCGGTCCATCAATAGTGCTTTCAACAATGGTAGGAAGCCAACACTGTACAAAGAGGGTCGTATTCTGGGTCGGCCGTGCTGATGCAAGTTACGAAGCATAAGTAACACTACCGATACGCATTAGACCGTCAATAATGCTTTTAACAGTGGTAGGAACCTAGCACCGCATAAGGAGCCGCCTTTTGATCGGAATAGATCGGTCGTGCCGATGTAAGTTACGAAGTACAATTAGGTACTAATGAAGCACTAACGATACCCATCAGTCCGTCAATAGTGATTTTAACAACGATAGGAAATCAACACTGCATAAGGATGTGTGCTTTTGTCAGAAAGGGTTGGTTGTACTGATTCAAGTTAAAAAATACCAAAAGGCTCTAATTTAGCACCAACGATACACATCGCTTTTGTCGATAACAAGAGCAGGCAGTTAGTACTGCACAAGGGAGGATTATTTTCTCGGAAAGAGCTGGTCGTACTAATCCAAGTTATATACCATAAAGGGACACTAACCAATACCAGCGATACGCATCCGTTTTGCCGTTAGTGCTTTCAACAATTGTAGGAAACCAATACTGCATAAGGGAAGGTCGTTTTATCAGAAAGGGCCCGTCGTGCAGATGCAAGTTATGACACACAAAACGCACTAACGAAGCATTAACAATACGCATCGGTCCAGTCGTTAGTGCTTCAACAGTGATCGTAAGTCAGCAGTACACAGTGGGGAGGAGTTTTCACGGAAAAAGTCGGTCATAATGAAGTTAGTTATGAAGTACAGAATGCACTCATCGGTCCCATCGTTAGACCTTTCATCAATGGTCGGTAGTCAGCACTGCACTGACGATACCCATCAATATCTTTGATAATCATTTTAATAAGTGTACGCCCTTTTGCTGGAAATGGCTGATCGAGCTCACGCAAGTTGTAAAGCGCAAAGAGGCGTTAACAAAGTACTAATGATACCGATCAGTCCCGCCGTTAGCGCTTTCGTTGATCATGTGAACTTCATGGATTTGAGATATCAGCATAATTATTTTTGCATGTTCCATTGCTGGTGTTAGGATGTTCTTTTCAAAAAAAACTCAGCTAAATTAGTACGTTTTGAATCTAGATATGTTACTTTGTTACTACGTTTTAATTTGGATAAAATGCAGCAACAAGCAAGTGTACAATAACGCCTTCTTTAACAAAGTTCGTATCGGCAGCAGTTATTAAACGCATCCGGGTTCGCATGTCGTGTGGATATCTATCGATATTCATCCGGCTTTCGCGCAGGTAATCGTTAATGCGGTTCTCTAATCATTAGTTATGTGTGACATCGTATGGACAAGCCTGGTCTACCTACCTTCCGTTAAAGAAGATACATGTATCATGAGGTGGTGCTCCATCGTGAATGAACCATATGCAGGTTTACATCTGCATAAAAGCAGTGGTTGTGGCGTAAAGCTAGCTTTAGCTGCAAAAAGGATTCTTTATAGAAATTGAGAACCAAGCCACAATTTCTTTACAAAATGCTAAACGAAGTGTTGGATTAATTAGTAGTAACTAATGCGATAGTTGTTGATGATTTAGATGTAACGGTAATTGTTTATGAAAAAATTTTCGATGATTTGGGCAAATAGAGCACGCACACGATCCGCAAATTTTGAAAGCAGTTTGAAAGCCTTCCTTGTGTAGTTCCTTCTCTGAGAGAATCGTTCTCCGCATATTTCCACGCTATAATTCAATAATAACATCACAGTAATCGGAATTGGTTAACTCAATTAGCTGAAAAGCATTTGTTTTTTGCAATGCAACGGTGTATTTCAGCCAAATTAGAGAAGGAACGGAAAGCAACCTAAAATGTCATTTACATGTTTTCAATCTTCACATATGATCAGTATCTTAAACATATCGCTATACGAGAAAAGAAAGTACAAACCAAATAAATACTTTAGCAAAGCACATGTCCTAGATTCAAATCCTACTCGAGGTAGTAAGGTTTTTATTTATGTTATAAGTTTTTGTTATGAACGAATAAGTTCAAGAGTAAATATGTAATTAAAAATTATTATTAATTTTATTAAACACATAAATAAAAACTTTACCTCGAGTATGAATTGAACCCACGACCTGTATTTTGCTAGAGTACCACGCTAACCAACTGCGCTATCGAGATTCAAGCCCCAATCGATGCAAATTTTGTCTTTATGTATGTAGAACTGATATAAATTCTAAATATGATGAGATTACAATCAAATTACTTATATTAATGGAATGAGAGCTTTGGTATGTGTGAATCCTTGTGATATTGCAGGCTCATATTCCATTAATATAAGTAATTTGATTGTAATCTTATTGTATTTAGAATCTACATAAGTTCTACATACATAAAGACAAAATTTACATCGATCGGTGATTGAATCTCGGTTAGCGCGGTACTCTAGCAAAGTACAGGTCGTAGGTTCAAATCCTACTCGAGCTGAACTTTTTATTTATGTATTTAATAAAATTAATAATAATTTTTAATTAGTGGAGAGTGGGGAAATGCCGCCATAGGAGGTAATACCGCCACCCCTTAAATTTCTGGTTGTCTATGATTTACAAACATATTGCATGTCCCGACATCTAGCGGTAACAGTTTTTATTGAGCTGTGACATTTTGGTGGTCTTTCGTCGAGTTCTTCAACAGATGTGTAAAGTTGTATGAAAATAGTTGTTTTCATCTAATTATTCCATTTCAAAGGTAAGTTATTCTAATCTTACAATATTTTCACTTTAAGATGATCATTTAGAAGCTGAGCGTTTTAAGAGTCTTTCGTATACATTTCATCACATTCTTGTTGTATAGGTTATTTTAAATTAATTAAAAAGGTGTTCAGAATAGGTTTGGGGTTAGACGGCCATGTTGAGCCAGTGGCGGGATTCCCCGATGTTAGTAACTATTAGTACAATTGTAGGTATACCCACCTAGTTTTAAGACTTCATTTATTTTCAGATGGTTAGTAATCGAGAAAGAACAACAGAAAAAGCTAAATGGACTAGTGCAGTCTTAGATTCGGCAATAAAAGCCGTAGAAACTGGCATGTCAGTGAAAAGATCTGCGATATCATTTCGTATCCCAAGAAGCACTTTGAGAGATGAAAAGCAGAAGCATTCAGTGCTGAACAGGGGAAAGAAATGGCTGATCACATCTTACGTTTACAAAAATGTTTTACGGATTAACCCCTATAGAACTTAGACGTTTAGCATACGAATATGCGGAAAGTAACAAAATAATACAGGTTCAATAATACGAATCAACTTGCAGGACTCGTCTGCTTAGAGGGTTTTCGAAGGAGAAATCCGCAGCTTAGTTTACGAAAACCAGCTTGAGCAGAATAACTGCATTTAATGCAACAGAAGTTAAAAAAAATTATGACGATTTAGAAAGTATTATGAGCAAATTCAGCTTTCCGTGGTAAAGAATTTTTAATGTCGACGAAACAGGCATCAGAACGGTGCAAAAACCAGGAAAAATTCTGGGACCTAAACGCCAGAAACAGGTGGGATCTACGATTAGTTGGGAGCGAGGAAAAAATATAACAGTGTGCTGTTCAATGAATGCTGCGGGAACCTTCGTTCCTCCTTTATTTATATATCCTCGTAAAAGAATGACAACTTTCTTGGAGAAAGGTGGACCAGAAGGTGCCGTTTATAGATGTACTGACAACGGGTGGATGAATGAAGAAATCTTCTTTTGTTTTGGCTCCAGCATTTTTGCCAATTCACAAAACCTCAATCAAATGATCCAGTGCTTTTAATATTAGACAATCACTGCAGCCACACTTCGTTAAGAATATTTGAATTCTGTAAGACAAACTATATCACTGTGGTTTCAATTCCACCCCACACTTCACATAGACTCCAACCTCTGGATATATCGTATCAGAGCTCATTGAAATCGGTTTTTAATAGATAAAGCGATTTGTTCATGAAAACAAATATTCACAAAAAAATTACCCCCTTCGACATATCATCCATATTCAATAAGGTTTACATGAGAGTGACGGCCACCATGGACAAAAGTGTGCCCGGATTTAGGTCGTCGGGAGTATATCCTTTGGACTCTCACAGATTTAGCAAGGATGACTTTGCACTAACCCTTAACCAGGATCAACAACCTGAGTTGATAATAAGAAAAGACCTGTTTGCATTAATTCATCCACAGTCTACCTATCAACAACCTTCTGAAAATTTACTAACCGACGATGTAATAAATAGGTATCCAGCTACTCACTCAAATTCTCCCATTCCATCGACTTCCAAACAGATGACGTTCAGCGTCCAAGATCTCTCACCAGTGCCGTCTTCAACATCCAAGACGCAAGAAAACAACAGAATAGACATTACGAAATAATAACTGCAACTCTAGATCGATTATGAGCAGGATGATTTGGGACCTAATCTATACTGATGAAGTCCAGATTGTAAGATGAAAATAACTGCATCATCTGCAGCTAAATATAATGGAACCTGAACAAATGAGTTATGGATGTGATCTCAACAGAAGATGACACCAATCTTGCGATAGTGAGCAGGCATGACCTAAGCTATACTAGTGGAACCGGATGTTGATGAAAATACTGCATCATCTGCAGTGAATTATGGACCAAGCAAATCAGTTATGTGTCTCCTGTTTCAAGTCACATGTTACCTTGCAGTGGAAGGTAGACGGAAAATGTCATATTTGTGATTATTACCAAGAATCATATTGTTCTTCACCATGTTACCTTAAATAGTGTTCAATAAACCTTATGCATAAATTATTTTCTTTACTCAGGTTACGGGCGGAATTACCCCACATGGGCAAGGTAATTCCGCCACTTGTACTTTTGTTGAAGTATTTTTTAAAGACTGATTTCTAGAACAACCGTCGATTTTCTTTAACCATACCGAAGAAAAGTTATTAAACAGAATAAAAACAATTTTTTAACGATTAAATCAACATTTTTCCTTAAGGTGGCGCTATTCCCCACTCTCCCCTACATATTTTTATTTATGTGTTTAATAAAATTAATAATAACTATTTAATTACATATTTACTTTTGAACTTATTCATTCATAATAAAACTTATAATAATATGATATTTTAATGCGTTTCTGAGATATTCACAACGATCTTATAAATGTGACCGTTTACATCTTGAAAACGGTAGACAGTTTAATAAGGCAGTTCTGATAGGAGCATGTTGAATTTGTGCAAATTCTGCGATGTTACAATGAAATGATGATTCGTGTTTTTGATCAATTCTTTATTTTTGCTTTCGAGATATATGAGCTCAAAAATTTAGAGAAGATGGCGATAGCTAAGTATACCAAAAAAAGGCATTTAAAATGTTTAAACTCCTTTGGCTCATACTTAAAATTAATTAGATATTCCTGATAATTATGAAATCGTGATCATTATTTGTTATTATTGCGATAAATAGGAGATTGTTGGGAAATCACTTTCTACAGCGGTGTAATAAGAATAAAAATATTATCCTATCTTTCTTGCGTGTTGACTTGAATGTTTTAAAAGAGATAAAATCTTTACAATTATTAAAGTGATCATTATTCTCTTAACACTTAAACCATTTACGTAAAATTCTATTTCAAAATAATTTTTGCTAAAGGCAATAAAAATTAGTATAAACATCTGCGGTTTCGGAATTTTAACGCGAATGTGAATCACAATATACAGGTCCAATATCAAGAATACAACCGGTAAAACATAAAAATTTATATGGTATGTAAATCGATAAACAAAATTAGTATGCAATGAGATTATCTTTTGTTTTTTAATGGTTGCTATTTAACCGAACCGAACCGCATTTTATAAAAATGTAATACGAGTAGTAATTACGTGTTAGTTATGAAAATGATTGATGGAGGGATATTCTTATTTATTCGATTAGCATAAATATATTAAAAACGAATTAATAGTTTTAATAACAAGCAGCTGTTCGATTCCCACCGAAACTAAAACCGAAAAAACCACTGTCCTTATTTCTGCAGCAGCTTTTTAAAAGCGTTATTTAAAAATATACTTTTCGAGTGCAATGAGCCAAATCATATTTTCAAATCCTACGATCCGTATGAATAAGAGGCATTGTGCGCAAAAATGGGCTACATAATCGGATCCTCGAAGCTAACAAAGCCAGGCTACTGTATCTCTCTGTCTATTATAGATAGAATATGTATTTATATACACGTATATAAACACCCCTCCGGCTTAACTGAATGCAACTGCCGCCTATTACTTATTAGGTATAAAATTTTTTTTGGCGAAAGTAAGGTTATGTTACTATAACAAATGTTGTGACGACCTACAAATGAGCGTTATACTAATTAAATACCGCTTTTCATGAGATCTGAACATTCCTTATTACCGCAGACGAATTTATGGTCTGGTGTAATATCATTGCGTGTCTTGATATCTTATTTCAAACCATTAGTAACTTGTTCCGCGCGCGCTTTTCAGATGAATTATTGTATACATTTCCACTAATGAACTAACTTTTGATCAACCACAAAGACGCAAACTCTCCTCGTTTGAACAGGATCGATTATGACAACTAAATCCGAGACAAAGCCCTTCCAAAAAAAAAAAGAAAATGGTATAAACGAGAACGCCATTTTGCATGCAAATTTTTCCAAGTATAAATAACAACTTCGATTGGTTCTTCGATACCATCAATTTCCTTAATGTGTATAATTTATTGTTCGGATTCATAGCCCACGGAAAAGAGTTTTTCAAGGTTATTATGTGTTCTTTACGGATTTCTCAGGTTCGAACTATTTTCTTCTAACTGTACTGTCATTAACACATGTAGACAAATTTATACTAATTAAAGTATGTTATTTCTCACACGCACTTGTATATAAATAAATAAGAAGTAAGGCAATTAAGTATTGTGCGAATTTTTACACAATAGATCCCTTTAGATTATAAATAATATTTAATGATTATTAATATATTTTTTTCTATCAGATTCTCCCACGATATGGCAACGCGGTGAAAGATTTATTAATTAATAATAATCTTCTTAAATAATAAAATTATTAAATTATAGGTAATGGACGGATACATAACACTTTAGGTGGTTTAATCAAGGAAGAAAGCTTAATTAAAATGTTAGGTTACTTCTGAATTCTGAATTAAATCAAGTAATTAGTAACAATTAAGATACTTAGCCTTTGTATCTAAAGTCGTTTAATTTTCGGTAACAATTTACAGTTATCTACTTCAGTAAATGATAATTTTTGACAATTATTTAAGATTAATTTTATTAAATACACAAATAAAAAGTTTACCTCGAGTAGGATTTGAACCTACGACTTGTACTTTGCTAGAGTACTTTGAACTTATTCGTTCATAACAAAAACTTATAATAATTATTTAAGATGTCAAATAAATGTATGGAATCTGAAAACATAAATATAAGTCTTACGAAATAGTTAAGAAACGTATGTTAAAAAGCCAACTACGGAGTGTAATTTTATTTACTAAAGACGAAAAATGTCACAGGTAAAAAATAAATCTAACAAAATGTATGCAAAATACAATATGTTCCAAAGTTGTGAAAAACTTTAAATTTAAAATGGTAAAGTATTCACATCTAAAAACTTAACATTCGAATTAAATATCTATTTAAATCATAACAAATCAAACGAAGAAATAATTCCGTTAAAATTTAATGATTGTGATCGTTATTATACAATGATAATGAATATTAGTTGAAGTGATCGGCCTATTTCCACAGTTTTTGCTTTTTGATCGCGACGTTTTGGAAGCGGACTCTGCTTCCGTCATCAGGCTTAGTCCTGAGAAGGACTGACTACTCTCAGATTCAAACGTGGTACGTTTCGCTTATCAGTCTGACACCTTTACCGCTCGGCCACTGAGTAATCCAATATATATTTTTTAGAAGTTTATTGCGCATGTTGCTCTGTAACTTATTGCGCAGGTGTATTGTGCTTAAGCTCCTCGCGCATTATCGAAATGCATATGGGTTTCATTTCCACACTAGCTTGGCTTACTGGATTTTCTGCTCGTGCGATGTATGTGGCTTCTTTGGGTTTCCGACGAGTTGTGTTCTCGTCCTTTGCCACTATCTGTATGTTATCCCATTGGATGCGGTGGTCTTCGTTCCAGACATGTTCGGCGATTCTTGATTTTCCTGTTTCGCCCTTGCGGACGTTGTTTTTATGTTCCTGTGTTCTTACTTCGGGTGGTCTACGGTTCTCTCCTATGTATGCTCTGCCGCATTCGCATGGTAGGTTGTATACACAATTCTTGGAGTTCTGATCTTCATTGTGTGGTTTTCTTTTGGATAGTATTCCCCTGAGCCTTCTGGTTAATTTGAAGGCAGTACCGTAGCCATTTTCTTTGAGTGTTTTAGCGATATTTTCTTTTTTTTGTTCAGATTCTCTTGTTTTGAGCATATGGTTTTCGCTCTATCGTATAAGCATTTTGCTACGCCTAATTTCTCGTTTTTGTGGTAAATGGAGTTGCAGTGTATGTACCTCCCCGTGTGGGTAGGTTTCCTGTATACACTTGTCGTGAAAGTGTTGTCATTCCTGTGTACAAATACATCCAAGAATGGCAGTTTTTGTTCCGACTCCAACTCCATTGTGAATTTTATGGAGGGTGCGCGGCTATTTAGATGATCTAGCTTATGCTTGCCGTGTTGCCAAACTACAAAAGTATCGTCCACGTATCTAAGCCACATCCTTGATTTCACGGTGAATTCAGATGTCGCTTGGTCTTCAAAGTCTTCCATATATATATATATATATATATATATATATATATATATATATATATGTATTGATCACTATGGGTGATAGTGGGGAACCCATCGCCATCCCAAACTCTTGTTGGTAGAATTTGTCTTCTACCTGGAAATATGTAGACCTAATGCATATTGTCAGAAGTTCCATTATTGTGTTTACCGTATGTATTTGAAGCCCTAGAATCAAAATATGTAAAAATATACAGGGTGTTCCATTTAAATTTCAGCTTTTGCGTCATTTCCGGTAGAACCGGAAATCGGCCATATTGTTTTTTTATGTAAAAATCCCAAACTGGCACTAATATAACCCACCAAAATTTGAACAAAACCTAACGACCCGTTCAAAAGTTACAGGGGTGGCCCTATTTGATATACACCCTGTATATATATATATATATATATATATATATATAATATATATATATATATATATATATATATATATATATATATATATATATAAATGAAAGACTTTGAAGACCAAGCGATATCCGAATTCAGAGGCAAATCAAGGATGTGGCTTAGATACGTGGACGATACTTTCGTACACAGGAATGGCAACACTTCCACGACAAGTGTATACCGGAAACCTACCCACACGGGGTACCTACACTACAACTCCAATCACCACAAAAACGAAACGTTAGGCGTGGCAACATAATTATACGATAGAGCGAAAACGATATGCTCAAAAATAAGAGGACCTGAACAAAGAAAAAGAAAATATCGCTCAAAGAAAATGGCTGCCCCGATCTAACACCTAACCTAAACAGGGAAAGGATAACCGAAAAAGAAGAACCTAAATATACAGCGATAATACCATATATACAAGGTACCTAAGACAAAATACGAAGGATAGGCAGCAAATACAAGATACGCACTGCCTTCAAATCAACCAGAACGCTCAGGGGAATACTAACCAAAACAAAACCACACAATGAATTGTGTATACAACCTACCATGAGAATGTGGTAGAGCATACATAGAAGAGAGCAGTAGACCACTCAAAGTGAGAACACAGGAACATAAGAACAACGTCCGCAAGAGCGAAACAGAAAAATCAAGAATCGCCGCACATGTCTAGAACGAATACCACCGCATCCAATGGGATAACATACAGACAGTGGCAAATGACGAGAACACAACTCGCCGGAAACTCAAAGAAGCCATATACAGCGCACTAGCAGAAAATCCAATAAGCCAAGTTAGTATGAAAATGAAACCCTATGGGTTCCAATAATGCACGGAGATTTTAAGCGCAACACTCCTGCGCAATAAGGTACGACGCAACATGCGCAATACACTCCTGCGCAACCACGAAAAAGTTTAATATTGGATTACTCAGTGGCTCAGCGGTATAGGTGTCAGACTAGTAAGTGAAAGGTACCAAGTTCGAATCTGAGAGTAGTCAATTGCTTGAGAAAAATCATAACACATGAATTTGACTCGAGTACGAAAACAGTTTTCAGAAGTAAGCCTGATGACGGAAGCAGAGTCCGCTTCCGAAATGTCGCGCTTAAAAAGCAAAAACTGTGGAAATAGGCCGATCAACCCAACTAATGTGAAACCACAATTACAAAACACTTAAAATACAGAAATAATGAATATGTTTAATATTATCTTAATTTCGACTGTATACGTTAAATCAATGCAATGCTGTGATAATTTAACATACTTAATTGGTAAAGCATTTACTTTGAGGTTCAGAAAATGCAAAAAAACGCTTGTAATGTGCTCCCTCAATCCTGTAACACATCCAGCTAACGAAAATAATAAAAATCTCATCCTGCCAGTACTATGGAGTAATCAGTTTTAATTAATTATTAATTAAGGAAGATTCCATTCAATTTACACCGTTAATGTAAATCTATTTCTCGGTCAATAACCGAATTGATTTGTTAATGTACTTTTCAGATAACGTTTCGTATCTACCAAAGTAAAGATTGTACATAATCTCAAGTCCAGAGTTGTGAAAAACATCTTAATTTTTACTATATATGTTTAATTAATGCAGTGCTGCGATAACTTAGCATGCCTAATGCGCAAAGTATTTACTTCGAGCTCTGGGAAAACGCAGCAACAAACCTGGACATAACAACAGTTAAAATTAAAATTAAGGCATTTTGTCTTTTTTTAATTACAAGATACCAAAACCTATTTAAACCTATTTTCTTCTGGGCTGTTTTAAGTTATTAGGATGTTTACATATTTCAATAGTTTCTCGTTGTAGGGGAACATGCGTTGATAAAATTTCCATATTGAGTGTTTTGGTTAAAATTATGTAACACATGCCCAGCTACGGCAGACTTCTCTGGTTTGTTCAATCTACATCTCATATGCTCTTTACGTCTAGTGTTAAAGGCACGTTTCGTGATTCCATTGTATAGTTCTCCAAGAACAGGATAACTTATACACTACAGAAGCTAATAATGGTTTTGAAGTAGCTTTAGTGGATATTAAATATTCTTTAATCTTTCTTGTAGGTTTAAAAATGGTGCTAATTCCATGGTTAATTTATATTTTTTTAATTTTATTCATAACGTTAGTTATGAAAGGAAGAAAAGGTCTACCAACATTAAATCGAATCATTCTTTACGCGTATGTCCAACAGGTCTAATTATATTATTAATTTCTTTAATGGAATAACCATTAACTTGTAAGGATGTTTTTAAATGATCAAATTTATCTTCAAAAAATTCTAGACCACAACATTCGTTTAGAACTCCACTAGAGCTTTAATTATTAATTAATAACATAATTAAACCTTTTAGGCGTAAAAAAAATTACCACTTAATGTTGGTAGGGTTTTCTTCCGTGCATAACTAACGTTACGGAAAAAATTGAAAGAATATTAGTTAACCATCGAATTAGAACTATTTTTAAACCGATCAAAAACAGTAAAGAACATTTAAGATCACCTAAAAATGCTTCAAATCCATTAGTAGCTTCTGGAGTATATCAATCATTTTATTCTTGTGGAGGAAAAGGGAAGGAACTCCCCAAAGAGAAGTGTAGACGGTTTCAGCTTTCCAAGTTCCTTCAGTCACAGTCATGGACTCCCAAAATACATACATTAAGTATGTATGTATTGTGGGATTAAGAATAGGTGAGGTCAGTTTAGAATCGGGAAGAACAGAATTAGGAATCTGAGGGAGAAGACACTACCGCAGCATTCGCACATGATTATAAGGGTAGACGTTAACGGGAATCGAACCCATTATCCCCGAATGCTAAGTAGGTTGTGTTATCACAGACCAACTAGCTCTGTGTTCTTGGGGAAAAGTATACATTAGTACCACAAAACGTCAAAGTAAACGGTTTACCAATTAAATATGTTAAGTTATCACAGCATTGCATTGATTTAACATATGTAATTAAAATTAAGATAATATTAAACGTACACATTACGTTTTCATCGTATAATAACGATAACAATCTTTAAATACTAACGGGAAATTATTTATTTGTTGGATTTCTGATTTAACTAGATCTTTAATTGGTATGTTAAGTTTTTAGTTGTGAATACTTTTACTACTTTAGAATTAAAGTTATTCACAGCTTTGAACATTATAATTTGATTAAATTTTGTTAGATTTGTTTTGTGACACTTTTCATTGTTAACCTCTGCCCGTTAGAGGGTGCTCTGATTTGTCACTTTTAAAGCGGTTTAGTAATATTTAACCTATTCAAGATCCAGCTAATCTTTACTAAAATAAAATTATATTCCGTAGTTGGTTACTATTGTAGCAGGCTTACATTTTAAGATTTCATATATTTTACTTCTTAAGTAATTTTCAAAAATGATATCATTTACTGAAGAAGATTCTTCAATTATTTGTTATCTAAACGTTTAAATTTGGAAAAAATTAATAAAAAATACACGATTAATCGTGAAAGTTTGCAGTTTGATAATGAGTAATAAATTTATAACTTTTATTGATAGCATATAATTAACAGTGCTTATTTTTTGGGTTCTACTCGGGTTCACCAATTTAAATATTACAAACATAATATGCTTCGAGAATAATATTGCAGCTATCATTGCCAATAAAGGGCAAATCGTTTGATTAATTTATAAAATATGAAATCGCGAAGAACATGCATGTTATAAGAATTATATGTATCTGAAATACTACTATTGAACATTATTTTATTTTAGTAAAACGCTAAACAGCAAGATCTTTAATCGATCAAGCATTATTAAACCGTCTTCAAAATGATGATCTAACGTTATAGATAATATCGGTTCAAAGTTATAAAAAACATATTAACGGTTAAAAGCATTCACAACTAAAAGTTGCAATATACGAGGTATGTTCAAAAAATAACCGAACTTTATTTTGAAATAATTATTTTATTTTATTTTTCTTACTTTCACATTATTGGTTCTCGCCTCCTTCAAAGTACTCCACTCCCCTATTCATACACCTCTTCCAGCTGTGTTTCCAAAACGTTCCTGGTAAGCTTCTTGCGTAATATTCTTCAATTCTTGTAACGAATTTGTTTTAATGTCGTCAATTGTGTCAAAATTTCGTCCTTCCAGCACTTATTTTAATTTGGGAAATAAAAAATCGCTAAGAGCTAGGTCAGATGAGTACGGAGGTTGGGGGACGACACTCATTTGATTTTTGGCACAAAACTGGCGAATTGACAAGGCTGTATGAGCGGGAGCGTGGTTGTGGTGTAGAAACCATGCGTTGTCTCGCCACAATCTTCGTAGTGACTGTTTGACCATGAGGCAAAAATTCAAAGTGCACAACTCCATTAAAATTTAGAAAAACAGTCATCATCACCTCGACGTTGGATCGACACTGTCCTGCTTTTTTGGGACACGGAGATCCTTTCCCAATTCAGTATAATGATTGAACTTTTGTCTTAATATCGTATACGTAAACCCAACTCTCGTCACCCGTTGTGATCCTCTTCATGAATGTGTCGTCATTGTTGCCTTGTTGAAGGAGTTCCCAGGATACTTCCACTCGACTTTCCCTCTGTAGTTCGGTTATCAAAACGAGTAAAAAATTTTGCTGCAACTCGATGCATGCTCAATTTTTCGCTCAAAATTTATGGCACTACTACATTGAGATCCTAACTTCTTTTATAATAATGTGAATGTTATCAGGTGAAGTTGAATGTCCTCCTCGTCGAGAGTCATCTTCAACTGATTGACGACCATTTTTGAATTAGGTAAACCGTTCATAACACTTCGTACGACCTCTTTCACGCAAAATTTCATGCATGTTGTGCTAAAGCACTCAGGAACATTTAGCAGGATGGATAGGAAGGAAGGTATTGAATTGCCTATTGCGTCCGTTTGCTACAAGTGGAGATTTTTTGTACTGCATATTTGTGATGTGAATGAGAAAATCGAGTATTTCTAGCAAAGGTGGCCCGACATGGTATCAAAGAATGTAATTCAGCACCATTATAATACCTATAGTACAAAAAAAGGAATTGATACAATTTTTCAATGCTCAAGAGACTGTATGACAGAAGTTAAGGATGGGTCATTAATAGGCCTAATCGCTCTTTTTTGAATGCGATTAACGGCATCGAGAGCGTATTGGAGAGTATCAAGCCAGAGGTGTGAATTACATTTTAAATGAGATTGAATTGGAGCATTACAGAGCAGAAAGAGTTGTCAGGATGTAAAGTACTGTACAAAAAGCCTACTTTACCAGCAGCTGTTTTAGTAGCTGGCAGAATATGGTTAACCCATGTTAGATTTGAAAATAGTAACAGAAACTGAAAATTTAACATCTACTTACAACAGGAAATGATCGATTAGGATTAAACTTAACTAGATTATTACGTCCCCATTCAAGCACACGTTGAATGTCTGTTGATTAAACTCACCATTTTAACTTTAACCCCATGATTTGAGATAGAAGGTGGATTACTACTATGAGTAGACTGAGATTAACTACAATGAAGAGTGCTGTCGTCAGCAAAACAATGGATCGGGTTTGTCGTTAAAGAAATAAGATCATTTATGTATAGCAGACCTATCACTAAACCCTGAGGCACACTCGCGTTAGTGCTGACTTCTTTTAAAAAGAAGCTATCAACTACTACATGTATTCATCTTTTATCAAGCAAACTGTAAATCCAGTTTATCAGAGTGTCAGTTAACCCGACGAGGTGAGTTTGGCAAACTTGGTCAAATGCTTTTGAGATGATCTAAAGCGACCACAACTGTTTCATCGGGTTGTGCCAATGTATTGTTTCAAACTTGGGTTACATAGAAAGACTTTGTCTCTTATCAACCAAATTGGAAATCGAATTGATGAGTCTATCGGTTGACTCAAACGAAGTGAGTTTGGCACACTTTCGTCGAACTTCGTCAAATACTAAAAGATCCAAACCGATTATAGTTGTTTCACAGGATTTTTTTTATGTATTACTTCAAACTTAGGTCACATATAAAAGATAACTTGCTGAACGACTGCCTAAAACCATCAGTTTTCTAGATTCAAGGAAAAAGAGTAATTGCTGATTGATGGCTCTTTCCTTGACTGAAAAACTCGAAGTGATGGAAATTGGTCGGTAGTTAGACGGATCAGTCTTGTCAACTTTTTTTGGAGATAGGTTGAACATTTGCCATTTATCGAACTGTTATATCAACAGCGGTATTATGTTTTGCGTTTTCATATTTCATAAAACCTTGCCTATAGTGCGCCATTGGGATTGATTTAATACTAAAATTTACTTACTAGAATAAAATAAAATTCCAGTTGGCTTTATATGTGTATCAAACTGTTATATTAGAAGAGGGCTTATGTTTGCGTTTCTATATTTCATAAACGTATTTTGATATCTCAATTAATTTTTAGAGTTATATTATTTACTGTAATTGTTACCGAAAGGTTTAAATTTGTATAACAGATAAAGAAAATATACACAATTTAACGCCCAAAAGATAATTAATTGACCTGTCAATACGATATTACTAAAATTTATTTACTAAAATAAACTTAGATTCTATAGTTGACTTTTAAATATGTTTATCGAACTCTTATATTAATAGAGGGCTTATATTTGCCATATTTTATAAATTTATTTTGATTTACAAATATGCCTATAGTGCGCCACTGGAATTGACCTGTCTACATGATTTACTGCTAAAATAAAATTAGATTCCATAGTTGGCCTTGTAGGTTTATCAAACTGTTATATTAATAACAGGCTTATATTTGTATTTTCATAGTTCATAAGTTAATTTTGACATCTCAATTAACGTTTAAAACTACTATCATTTACTGAGGCCGATAACTGTAATTCTTATCGGAAGGTTTAAATTTATACAAATATACACAAATTAATGCCTAAAAGAAATGTATCTAAAACCTTGCCTATAGTGTGCCACTGTAATTGATCTGTCAACGTGACATTACTAAAATAAAATTAGAATCTATAGTTGATTTATAAATATGTTTATCGAACTGTTATATTAACATCGGGATTATGTTTGCGTTTTCATATTTCATAAAGGACCCCGCACTATTTAAATAGCAAATGGATTTCTGTGGATTTGGATAAATTTTTAATATGTTGTAGTAAATTGTAAGGTTCTAATCAAAGACTATCACAGGCAGAAAGTCGAAAAATGGATAGTTTTTACGCTAGAGCTCGCCAAAGTTGTGATTTTGACGTCTCTCAATTTACCGCGATTTTCGCAAAAAGTGATAACACGCACAGTAACACGTGCCTTAACATATGTACCTAAAAAAATATTGTCATTCAAAACGTCACGTCTTTTAATTAGTTCGAAAATCAAATCGAAATTCGTTTGAGTAGTAGAATGAATGGAAGACCATATACTGGCAATCCAAGGTCCTTAGTTTTCGGACTCTAAAAATAATGATGCCAAGATGCTGATTAATGAGTTTAATAGTGATGGTGATACAATAAGGGCATGGTTTCATAAAGGTGAGTTTTGTGGTGGATCGTGGATATCGAGATTTCATACCTCTTCTTGACGATGTGTGTATTTCAAACAAGATGCCAGCTTTTCTTGAACGGGGTCAAAATCAATTGTCGACTGAAGAAGCAAATGAGTGCCGCATAATAACTGAAAGAAGGTGGATAGTTGAAGCCAGAAACGGTCACCTCAAATCCATATTTAATTTTCTTGGTCAAACAATTGCAGTACCACCTATCAAAAACCTTGGTGATTTTTATCGTATTGCTGGAACGAGAATAAACAAGCTTCATCCTCGCGTTCTTATGTTAGGCGCTAACGAAGAGCTCGCTCAGTAAGTACTGGAACAAGCAAGCCAGGTTAATATTATATAAGTCCGGGTGGAAGTAGAAAATCTTCGAGACGGAATGCTCGTTAGGTTCAAATAAATGAACATGATTTAGGTAACTTCTCTCATCTCACTTTGGATTATCTTGAAGAGTTCACCGTAGGGGTATACCAAGTTAACCTGCCCCATCTTACATTCAAGATACGTTGCAACCAGATGAAGAAGATTTCCATACAGATTCTCTTAATAATGAACCGGGTTTCGTAAGAATTAGACATATTTCGCGCTTTCGCAATGCGACAAACATCAATTGTGGATTGCTTACAAACGCACCGAAAATCACGAAGCCGATGAGAATGTGGAGGATCTAATTTTTGGTTACATTGCACGTGCAAATCAGGTGCAATAACTTTTGGAACATGTACGCCCACTGCTAGTATTTTGTGGTTTTTGGGGTATGGCGTTATGAAAACGATGTTCACTATCCAAAATCAACTTTCTTGGATAAAATACAACAACATGATCCAAACATTGCAAATAATAACAATGCGATGGAAGTGGATACTGGTTAGGTTTGAAAAAGTGGCCCATATTGTTGTAATTACTTATGTTGTTTGGCGTTAATAAATAATTCGTTAAACTCTTGCACATCACATTTAAAAATAGCACTTTCATATTCACAACTTTGACGAGCTGTAGCGCAAAAACTGTCCATTTTTCGACTTTCTACCTATGGTATAGTCTTTGGTTAGAACCTTACGATCTACAACATATCAAAAATTTAGCCAAATCCACTGAAAGCCATTTGCCATTTAAGTGGTGTTATTTTGATCTCTCGATTAAAACCTTGCCTATAGTGCGCCACTGGCATAGACGTGATTTATTACTAAAATTTACCTGATAGAATAAAATAAAAATTCCCCAGTTGGATTTATACGAGGGATCGTTTTTATATTTTCGGACTAGGCACGATAAGAGTAGATTAGAATAACAGGAATTTATTTTTCAATATAGGCTCCTTGCTTTTCAATACATCGCTTCAATAACATCTTTAACCCATTATAAAAATATTCTTTTGGTTTGCTCGCAAAATGGCTTTCAACAGCCGCTATACGATCACTATCCTCCCTAAATTTTGTTCCCCTTAGTGTTCTTTTGAGGTCTGGAAACAAAAAATAGTCACTGGGGGCTAAACTATAAGGTGGACGATCAATTTCTACAAAGCCACATTTAGCAAGCAGCTTTTGAAAGTCTTGACTTATGGGCCGGTGTATTATCATGAAGCAGCAGGATACTTCGCGTTAGTTTTCCAAGTCTTTTCACTTTCATAACATCTGTGTTAAGCTTGCATAATACTCTCCTGTGATTGTACTACCCTTCTTCAGATAATCAATCATTACAATTCCTTGGGAATCCCAAAAAACAGTTGCCATTATTTTTCCTGAACAAGGGGCGACCTTAAACTTTTTGGGATGACTGGAATCCCTAACATGCCACTGCATTGACTCTTGTTTCGACTCAGGATCAAATTTCATCTCCGGTGATAAATCGATTGATAATTCAATCTGAATCGTCCCCATAAAGTGCCAAAAATTATTCACACTTCTCCATTCGAGTAAGCATTTGAAAAGGCGTAAGCATTCGTGGAACCCATCTGGCACTGACCTTTGTCATGTTAAGGTAATGGTGTAAAATTCTGAAAACTGTGGTTTCTGAAACTCCTAATAAAGACGCTAATTGTCGTTTCTTTAATCTTGCATCTTCCAATACGAAACACTTGGTTTTTTCAATAACATCTGAAGTGATCATGTCAACAGGCCGACCTGGACGGGGATCATCACCTAGTGATTCTCGGCCATGTTTTGACCATTCACAAATAGTCGACTTGGAACGGCAATTATCTCCGTATACAATCCACATTTCTTCACGAATAACTTTTGTAAGAAACTTTACAACAGCTCGATATTCAAGTTTGTCCATTTTGAGACATTATAACACAAACTGACAGATATTAGAACTAATAATGCTGCTATTGTTTTGTAAATTGTCAAACACGTTACCACGGCATATGTGATTTAAAGTCAATAAAATGAAAAATTACATTAACATTGTAAATAGTCTAGTTCGGGAATATAAAAATCACCTCTCGTATGTGTATCAAACTATTATATTAAAACAGGCTTATATTTATTTGCGTTTCTATATTGCATACACTTATTTTGACATCTCAATTAATTTTAGAGCTATTATTATTTACTGAGGACGATAACTGCAATTGTTATCAAAAGGTTTAGATTTGTATAACAGATAAAGAAAGATAAGTAAAGTAAGTAAATACACCTAATACCTTGCCTATAGTGCGCCACCGTAATTAACCTGTCAACACTACGTTACTAAAATGTACAGTGCATCCCATTTTGGTTCAGACAGCCAAGTATCTCGGTTGTTGTTGAAGATAGAACCTTCCTGTTTTCGGGGTACTGTGCCACTTTTTTGTGAAACTCAAGATGTCCTGGACGGATTTTTCCTAACTTCTTTCGTTCATAAGTTACAGGGCGTTTTTGAAAATTCAGACTTTTGGGACCCCCTCCATATCTACGAAGTTTCTCAGCGATAATATCAAATTGACAACTTATCCCATAGAGAATTTTATGTAGAATTCAGTGGCGCACTCAATTTTTTTCGGGGTATGGTTATGGATACACGACTTAAACTTATGATTTTTTCAATGGAACACCCTGTATTTTATTACCTCATTAAATTCCTTATTTTTTTTCCTTCAAAATGATATATAATATATAAACATAAATTCTTCAAAAATGCTCCAAAATCACTAAAACATTGATTTTTAATAGTAGGCTATGGATTTTTCATACAAAAAAGTTGAAATTGAAGAAATACTACTTGTGATTTTTCCATGAAAGGAACAAGAACAATACTAACACTAATTCACTAACAAAACACAAAACGTAGGTAACTAATAGCAACAAATAAATAGTAATAAAAAGTTCATAATGTAGAATAAGCAACTAATTAAATATTTACTCATACTATTTCATTTCGAAATTATTCGGTAACTTATTCATTGAATTGTTCAAATTGATGTTCATTTTCCCTAACACACAATTGACACAATTTCTAAATACGTCTTAATGCATTTAAAATTATGAAAGGCTGATTTTGTAAATTCTGGAAAACTGCGTCTGTTGTTGCACGAAGTTCTTCAATATTATTGTGCCTCTTAGCGTATATTTTATTTTTCAAAAAACCCCACAAAAGAAAGTCCAACACTGACAAATCAGGTGACCTTGCAGGCCACTTAATGGGTCCATTTGTTCCAATCCAATAGTCCTGGAAAGTTTCTTCTAAAAACGGCATAATCAACCTCGAATTGTGGGCAGAGGCATCGTCTTGTTGGAAGTAAATGGCATTAAGATAGGCGAGGGGAACATTATCCAAGAATTCTGGTATTACTTCTTCTAAAATTGCCAAATATTTTATTGATTTCCCCAATAAGAAACAGGCTACATTAAAACCAAATTGACCCTGTTGTTGTTGTTCAAAAATTAGGTGTTGGTTTTCATCATACCATTGCCTTGTATTTTGCCTGTTAAGTAAACCGGCACTGCTTATATGGGCTTCGTCTGACCATATGACTTTACTCGCAAAATTATTGTGCCTTCGAGTTTGATTCAAAAACCAATTACAGAAATTTACACGTCTCGCTGCATCACCAGGGTATAAATGCTGGACAATATTCACCTTGTAGGGTTTCAATTTGTGTTTTTTTTAAATCCTTTGTACCCGTGATCGGGGAACGCCAGTGTGATTTTCTAACTTTATAATGTGTTGGTGATGGTGCCAGTATAAAATAATGGTGTAAATGGTATAATAATATAAAAAACAGTAAGAGTTAAATAAATGTTCTCCAAACACACAAATCGTCAAACTAACTGGAGATACAAACCATTCACCACAAATAGTGCCTTTGAGTCAAGTCGGTAGTTTAAAGTGGGTCGATTCAAATCTTATGACATAAATAATAAAAATACAATATAATACTAATAAAATGATCTCGGACGCCAAGTTATTTTTTAATTCTGCTCGGAACAACTAAACCGAGTTTGTTAACAATACAAATTTTATCAAAATGTAAAAAAATAAAAATATACAACTATGTTTATTGACAGTTAATATGATATGGTTAAATAATATATATCTTAAAACTATCCTTAAATTACTAAAAAAATCATTACATAAATACCTTTGTAAAATTTTTGTATACAAATTTTTTGATAACCTCTGGTATCTAAATGGTTATGAAACGGTCAACCACGGTGATGTCATCCTTGCACCATTATTGCGCAATATCTTGAAATAATGTTTTACGTAGTAAACTAACCCATGAAAGGAATTTTATCTCTTATAAATTTTTTTTTGAAATTTTGATCCAATATTTATTGCATTATTTTGAAGTTTTGAATGCAAAAATTGCAATCATAAAATGAAAGCGTACGCAACAGTAAAATTAATTGTACAATCCAAAGCGGTAATAATAAATATAAAAGTAAAAGTTAAAGTAACAGTAAAAAATAAAAGTGCCTGGAAAGAGCAAATGTTTTAATTTTTTGTATAATGCGTTAAAATATTTTACCATCAAATTAATGGCACTTTCACACAAAATTTAGGGGAAAACCCAAAAAAATGCTTCTTAATCAGCACAACCTTCATCAGGAAGTGAAAAAAAAATGGAGGCTTAGGAAGTCAGATGATGATGACGCGTTGCGTAGAACATAAAAGCAGAATAAAATTTGAAGTGGGAATATAAACCTTTACGAAAATATGCACTATGAAGGTATGCAAATTAAGTTGCCTACCACATACCTATATTTCAATAATTAAAATTTTTCTCTTATTTACAACAAAACGAATGATAGACATTAAATTAAGGTATATTTTAATACAACTCAAAAAGGGTTGTTACAACTTCGTACAAGAAGTCTGAGGAGAGACACGGTCGCTGGCTAAGACATTTATTTCATCCACTTTATTATTTTCCTTGTAATACGTCTTGGGTCGGGGTTTAGAATACGCACCACAATTTAGTAGATTATTCTTTAGTCGAAATATCGTTGCTCGACTAGGTTGACGCCTCTCCGGATATCTAACGTTTTAAAAACAATATGTCATATAATGTCTTATTATAAATTACTAGTTTAGCTGTTTAAATATAATTCTAATGCTTCGTCAACATTTTCATGGCATTAGTTGAAACATTGTATGATATACTTTTCGTTGTTCTGAAAAAATCTTTCAGCCATTATAAAATTTCACAAATTAACAAAATCGCCAAACACAAACACAATAAAACGCATCAAAATTTATCATCATGACAGCAGATGTGTTGATTTCTCCACAGTCAGTTTATAAAACAATGCTCCAAAAGTCATGTTTGTAGCATCCATGACCTACTATAAAAAAATCACAAATAATAATTAATCCCTGTAGTAAAACTTTGAAATCCATGGCACCTATTAAAATTCAATGTTTTTGTAATTTTGGAGCATTTTTGAAAACTTCATGTTTATATATTATATATCATTTCGAAGGAAAAAAAAAGTAATTTAATGAGATAATAAAATACAGGGTGTTGCATTGAAAAAATCACAAGTTTGAGTCTTATCTCCATAACGATACCCCGAAAAAAAATTGAGTGCGCCCCTGGATTCTACGTAAAATTCTCTATGGGACAAGTTTTCAATTCGACATTATCGCTGAGGAACTTCTTAGATATGGAGGGGATCCAAAAAGTGTGGATTTTCAAAAACACCCTGTAATTTATAAACGAAAGAAGTTAGGCAAAATCCGTTCAGGCCATCTTGAGTTTCACAAAAAAGTGGCACAGGACCGCGAAAACCGCAATGTTCTATCTTCAACAACAACCGAGATACTTGGCTGTCTCTGCATTGTATAGTGCATCCCATTTTGGTTGGGAGAGCCAAGTATTCGGGGTATGGTTATGGAGATACGACTCAAACTGATGATTTTTTAATGGAACACCCTGTATTTTAACACCTCATTAAATTCCTTATTTTTTTTCCTTCAAAATGATATATAATTTATAAACATAAATTCTTCAAAAATGCTCCAAAATCACTAAAACATTGATTTTTAATAGTAGGCTATGGATTTTTCATACAAAAAAAGTTCAAATTGAAGAAATACTACTTGTGATTTTTCCATGAAAGGAACAAGAACAATACTAACACTAATTCACTAACAAAACACAAAACGTAGGTAACTAATAGCAACAAATAAATAGTAATAAAAAGTTCATAATGTAGAATAAGGAACTAATTAAATAATAATAAAACGCATCAAAATTTATCATCATGACAACAGATGTGTTGATTTCTCCACAGTCACTTGATAAAACAATGCTCCAAAAGTCAACAACAGTGTTTGTAGCATTGTAGATTCTACGTAAAATTCTCTATGGGACAAGTTTTCAATTCGACATTATCGCTGAGAAACTTCTTAGATATGGAAGGGATCCAAAAAGTGTGGATTTTCAAAAACACCCTGTAATTTATAAACGACAGTAGTTAGGCAAAATCCGTTCAGGCCATCTTGAGTTTCACAAAAAAGTGGCACAGGACCGCGGAAACCGCAAGGTTCTATCTTCAACAACAACCGAGATATCTGGCTGTCTCAAACAAAATGGGATGAACTGTACTTACTAAAATAAACTTAGATTCCATACTTGACTTTTAAATATGTTTATCGAACTGGTACATTAATAGCGAGCCTATATTTGCGTTTTCATATTTTATACATTTATTTTGATTTCCAAATATGCCTATAGTGCGCCATTGGAATTGATCTGTCCATATGATTTATTACTAAAATTCACTTACTAGAATAAAATTAGATTCCATAGTTTGTCAAACTGTTATACTAATACAGGCTTTTATATGTGTTTTCATAGTTCATAAGTTAATTTTGACATCTCTATTAATGTTTAAAATTATTATCATTTACTGAGGACGAAAACCTATCGAAAGGTTTAAATTTATACAAGGAGATAAATATAAAATACACAATTTAATGCCTAAAAGAAATGTATCTAAAGCTTTGCCTATAGTGCGCAACTGGAATCGACCTGTCAACATGATTTATTACTGCTTGTACATTTGAAATGGATTTTAGTTGTACTAAAATCGCTCACTTTAAAGTAAAGCACTAGAATAGAATTTCTCAAAATGCAAATGGAAAGTTGTCACTCGTATATCAAGAATGAAGCAAGCGTATCATTACAATTTGGTTAGACGTCGATAACGATAAAACAACAAGCAAGAATAATTAATAACATTTAGTTACCTACTCTGTGTACTAAAACCAGGAGATAAAAATCACTCATTTACATTTTGTGATTACACATTAACAACTATTAAAATATTTTTAAGCGTTAATATTTAGTTATAATTTAATCCAATGACTGGGTCAAAAAGACGTCATCACGACGAGAAAATTATAGTTTTTTTTTCCATCTATCTCTTTGTGCATAAACAATGGTTGGTTGCTGATTACTGATGTGCACTCATATTTCAGAAAGAATTATGGCATATGCTTAAAGCCCATAAAAGATATTCTACCTTGAATAAATAAGATGCTAATTAACGTACAGCCGTTAGTTTTGAATAAATTTAAGGAATATTAACGATACACGTCGTTTTGAATAAGCGGCAATTTTTATTTTTTTAAATTGCGCAATTAAAGCACAATGATCATTTAGATGTTTATCAAAGCAGTTACTAATTCGAATTTAGCGTTGTTGCCTTTGCCGTCAATCACAAAAACGTAGCGTTAAGGGCGAAAGAATGATATAACCACTTTTCCAAGTTTGGAAATAAAACGTACGCGTTTGTGTATATGCAAAAATATCAAAACGTTTCAGAGGGCACATTTACCCAATGTCAATCAAACCAGTGTTTCAGAAAGGCTGATAGAGATCGCGTGTTAACCGTTTAACCTTAGCTTGTAACTTACATAAGGCTTAAAGTCCCGTGGAATAAGTTGCAACACGCGAACGCAATGCACGCAACTTGCATAAGTTTACAAACGTATATTTGGCCACAAACAGACGAATCGTTCGTTAAATACCACTCGAAACTTTTTACAATGCACCCGCTCCCCCTCAGTTATATATATATAAACTATTGCACCGATTAACGCTGCGACAGATTATTAAATTCCCTAACAAAATGAAAATTAATAGATGTGGTACACCAAGGTCCACTATAGCAGTGCGGTTATTGCGGTGTACTTGAATTGAGAGATCGAATGTGGTAACAACACTCGGACGAAACAACTCCAAACGCAATAATGGCTTCAGTGGCGTTTCTAAATCGCAATTATCACTGCAATCCTTCTAAAACAAAAAAAACTATGAATCGATCACTTACTCAAACAAACGTCAGTTTCGTCTACAATTTGTCGTTTTTTCATTTGTTTGTATATCGAATGGCATTTAATTTTTGTTACGCTTTATTATTGTAGCGCTCGTGTGTTTGTGTGTATTTGTACAGCAGCATGAAGCTAATGTTAGCATAATGCAATTAATTGCATGTGGTTTACTGTATGGCACAGCAAATAAACTCATAAGTTTACATATTGCGTTTTGTGAAATTAACGGTCAACGATACTTTGATTAACTAAGCGATTTTCGTTTGCTCTTTATGCAATTGTAGCAAAATTAATTTCCATTATCAAAATTTGTGTATATTTTCGCGATCACTTTATATCTAAAAATATCTAAACGCACACAAAAGCCTATTGAGTCAAATTAAATATTAAATGCGCAAAGTAAACCTTGCCCAGTTTATGTTTATCTTTCAATTGTTTTCTTTATAGTCGCCATATTGAATTTTATATTGTTAGTGTTCACATTAATATCTCGTTATGGTCTTAATTAGATTAGTATGTAATAGTTTTCCTTTTAAATACAGGATGATTTATAACTTAGGATCAGAACGGGTAACTTGGGGATCGTTTTAACAGCTTGTATAGCGTGACCAGATTGTAGGTAAAGCATATGAAGAATAGAGACATACTCAGACCGATTTTGATCTTATGAGTCGGATTTGAAACAATAACACTTGCTTTCATTTACGCGCTATTCTTCAATTGCCAGTTTTTCTCTATTTCTAAAAATTGTTATAATTCACTTATTTGACGAGAGTGAGAAACAACGATAGTGTAGTTCAACGTTTTTGAGTTATGCCATATTTCAAACAAGGACTATGTGTCATTTTCCCCAATAGAAACCAATGTTACTTGCACTTTTCAAAAATGTAAACACGCTAATATTATTGTCAGTAACTACAAATTTACAGAATAAATACTGCAGCAATTGATATACGTATATTAAGATCGTCTTGACAGTATGCTGTGTTGCCGTATTTAGTCAAAGGGGTCTTACGCATTTCCTTTAGAGCTCTTTCCAAAATTCTTCGTAATACTTTAGGTACCATCTAACCTTAAACAAAAGAATGACTGAGCCATTCTATAGAAGAAGAGAATACGGTAATCGTTATCCGTTTGAGACGGGCTACTGCAACCGGCCTACTTCCTATTGTTAAATTGATATTTTTTATTTTTTAATTGAAATGAATGTTAATTAATTCTTTGTATGCCTCAACTATAACTCAGCGCAATGAGGAAACACTTTTCTCTACAGGACTTCTGGGTGTTTTTAATGCAGTTATGATAACAATAAAACCTTAATATATATTTATTCAAAACAGACAAAACAATTTTAAATTCTCATTGCGAAGAAAACCAAGATGCGTGAACCAAGGGCGCTCCGGTTTAAAGTTACTAGTCGCATGCAATCGAAAGCTGGCATAATAATCCTCTAGATACC